>BSBK01013449.1:0-129896 GCA_027943335.1 Chamaecyparis obtusa | reverse complement strand
TTACGGACACCTAAGGGTCACATGGGGTCCTAAGAACCACTTTACACCCCTTACGACTCCTTATGACCCTCTACGACCAATTAGGACCCTTTACAAACACCTAAGGGTCACATGGGGTCCTAAGAACCACTTTACACCCCTTACAACTCCTTATGACCCTCTACGACCAATTAGGACCCTTTATAGACACCTAAGGGTCACATGGGGTCCTAAGAACCACTTTACACCCCTTACGACTCCTTATGACCCTCTATGACCAATTAGGACCCTTTACGAACACCTAAGGGTCACATGGGGTCCTAAGAACCACTTTACACCCCTTACGACTCCTTATGACCCTCTACAACCAATTAGGACCCTTTACAGACACCTACGGGTCACATGGGGTCTTAAGAACCACTTCACACCCCTTACAACTCCTTATGACCCTCTACGACCAATTAGGACCCTTTACGAACACCTAAGGGTCACATGGGGTCCTAAGAACTGCTTTACACCCCTTACGACTCCTTATGACCCTCTACGACCAATTAGGACCCCTAAGGACCACTTAAAACCCCTTATTCGTTAACTTTCTCGCACTCTCCTCTCTCTCTCTCTCAGTCTCTCAGTCACCCCTCTATCTCTCTTTGTCTCTTTATCACGTCTCTCTCTCTCTCTCTCTCTCTCTCTCTCTCTCTCTCTCTCTCTCTCTCTCTCTCTCTCTCTCTCTCTCTCTCTCCCTTTCTCCCCCCATCTATCTCTCTTTTATGCATTTCTAGAAAGGACGTGCTCCAAATAGGGCATGTGCCAAAAAGGGCGTACGCCCTATTTGGTGCATGCCCTTTGTAGAAAGCCCAAAAATGGCAAAAAACCCAAGAATCCCATGAAGGAGGCCCACTTTTACTGTATTCTATCTGGAACACGCAGTTTGCACAACAAATATTCGCTTTCATGGTGTTGGAGGTCAAAAAGAAGACTATTTTATCAACTTGGACCACCTTTTGTTGCAAGGTCAACATTGTGGTGCAAAAAACAACCTTTATTTAGCAAATTTGACATATTTCAAGGTAAGTTTTATTTGTTCTTGCATGCCAAAATGTGAATAAATCATTTTTATTTTATTTCATATTATATGGACTTGTGGAAAGCATAAATAGACATGTATTGGACTATAGTTGTATTATAATTTGATATATATAAATTGTAATACTTTTATATTATGTTATGACTTATTATAATAGATTGATTAAAAAAACCATAATTGTTGTATTAGATTCATATTTTATAATGTGTAAATTTTAATGAATTTCAATGTATATATAGATCTTATTCATCATGCCGAGAAAATGACCTAAGATTCAAACAGCCGAAGAGCATGAAATAGAGAAAGAGAAGAAAAGAGAAAGAATGAGACAACTTCACGAACAACGACAATTGGAGCCCATACAAGAAGAATTACCTAATAGGAGAGAATTGGAATTGGAAACACAAAGGAACTAAATGAGAAAGTTGCATGCAATAAGACAATTGAATTATGAAATGGTGAGTATATCATCTATTGGATTGCAAGTTGAAGGGATGCCATCATCCAATGTTGGAGGTGCACATGAATTATCTAATGTTGCAGACATCACACACTCTACACCTCAAAGTGTAGCCACACCATCGTATTATGTTGAAGGCACACCATTAGCTACATCCGAAAGAATAGACACATCATTGCATCATTGTGAAGGCACCTCATTTCCAACTTCCAAAGGTGTAGGAATCAAACCATTGCATCATGTTGAAGAAACACCATATTCATCTCAAGTCAGTGAAGGTCCATCTTCCACATCTCAATTTGAAGGCACATCATCTTCGGTCAAAGGTACGCAATTCATCCCTAACATTGTTGATGTTCCCAATGTTGAGCCTACACAACAATTGAGAACACCTCCTAGAGTTTTGCATAGAAAGCCTAAATATTTGATTGATATTGACACTAATATTTTGAAACCAATGCCTGACAAGATTCCCAAGCGCACTTGTCAAAGATATACTAACCGAATTTGGAGGATATTTTTTGAGAATTTGAATGTCACAGGAAGATGTCAATTGTTTGTTGAAATGATGAGAAATCTGAAATTTAGGCCTATCATGAAGATTCTTGGGTTAGAACAGATGACACCTCCACTGAAAAAGCTATTGTAAAGAATCTAATGGATGCATATGAGACTGTGGGTTCTACATCACGCACGAAAGATAGTAATGTCACACGACGTGTGATAACATCAACAATGGTAAGAAATCAAATGAAGAAGTCTCGAATCATTAGAAAGACAAGTAAATCATTGAAAATAAGTAGAGGGTCTCTAATGAGAGCCGTGGAAAGGCGTCAAAGAGTGGAAGATTCAAATAGCAATGAACTATGGGCTTTTTTTGGTAGATTGCCATGGAAAGACAAAGACATTGTTGAAGCTTTGAAATCCTTCATTGAAATTTTTTGGAAGAATAATACACGAGTATCTCCTAATCAAAGAGATGTTGTAAGGAGGAGGATTGGTAGTCGATTGCGTGATCCACATCCAAAGCATTTTTTGGATTCAACCCAGACACAATTTTTTACAAAATTTATAGATGTGTATCCTCAAATTAAAATTAGTCAAAGATTTTTTGAAATGGCTAAACCTTTTTATGTCAAGATAAATCAACGTCACACAACTTGTTGTTGTAGAGTACATATTGAATTTTCTAACCATTATACTGTCTATTGGCATATATGTGTACGTTTGCATGCTAACAATGTCTTGCAGGAGTGTAACATAAAGGAGCCACCTAGATCTTCAAGGGAATTGATAGCTACCATTTTATGTCATAGACCGGATAGACAAAAATTTCACAAACTATCATGTTTGAATGGTAAATGTGTACATTGCGGTGGTTTGCAAGATTTACCTGTTTGTCAGCATATGGAAAGTAGTCATGCAATTGGGAATGAAATAGTAGAATTTGGAAAATATAAGACCATTGCATATGCTCTAAAAGATGGAAAATAGGCAAAAAGATGTGATTTAGTAATTGACAGGATTCCGGTGTATCAGTTCATGGATATATTTTGCGGGAAAATTGTGTATGAATATGCAATGCATACACATAGAGCACGATGGTTGGATACACAATTCAAGTTATGCAAGGACACTTTTCCGATTGATACAATTGTTTCAGTTGTGGACTTTGCTGAAAACTACACTTTGCAACCACAAAATGAGGTACAATCATAGTATTACAACTCTCAACAGGTTGCTATATTTGTTCATATAGCATACTTGCATGCATTTGATAGTACGGAGGAAAATAGGAAGATATTGAGGGAGTACCATTTTTATATAAGCGATGATCGCTCACATTCTACAGAGTTTGTACATGGTTGCTTTAGTTTGTTTTATGGTGATTTGGCAAATAGGAGCATACCATATCGTCGACACATCATATGGTCATATAATTGTAAATCCCAATTCAAGAATTCTCATATGTTTTATTGGTTGAGCAGGACACACAAGAACACTGATATTCAATATATGTGGAATTTCACTGAGGTGGGCCATGGAAAGGGAGAGCATGATGGTGCGGGAGCATGTATAAAAAGAGCTTTAGCATGTGAAGAATTAAAGTATGAGGGGGGAGCAAACTTATCAAATGCAAGATGTATTGTCAACTAGTGTAATGCCACAATGGGCCCAGGTAAGGAAGGTGAGTCAACAGTTCATAGATTTTTTTGGTTGATTGATGAAACTAACATTGCACCATATGAGGATTGTTGTACAATAACAGGATCAAGTGAGCTACACTCTTTTAGAAGTTGTAATGCAGGTTCATGGATGGTATACACATGACATATGGCATGCTTTTTTTGATCTTGTGCAGAGGAGAATTGGGATGAGTGCGACTCAAAGGAATGGGTTGATGAATGCTCTAGAAGACCTTTGAGCCCACTTGACTTGTTTCTATGGTACATACCCCATGTGTATAGAGGGAAGTTTGTAATTGTAATGATAATGCAATGCTGCATATTTTTTGGGGCAATGCTGGAGGTTTTATCCACTCAGCTCTTTCCTACCAGCACCTTTATTGAGCTGAGTTGTAAACATGTTTCATAATATTAATAAAAAAAGAAACATGTTTACAATAATTTCTTAGCATTTTTATGGTGTTTTATCCAATGCAAAACTGTGTAATTTTTATGTGACTAATGATGGGACAGAAATAAGATTTGTTCTCAGATCAAATCTCCTCAAAACATGTTAGATTAGATATAAAACTTGGTCAAATCTCCTCAAAACATGTTAGATCAGATTTCCTCTTGTTTCCACTATGGATTTATGAGATCCATGCATAGTATGACCTTCTAACCCTAGGGATGGATCCAATAAAATGTATATTGACAACATAACATGAAATAAGGAAGGTACAATGAGTTTTGTTGCAAGAAAGTGGAGGAGAGCTGCCCTGTGCATGCTTTGGGTGCACTTGGAAGGTGTGAACCATGACATAGACAGGGATTTGGCTTAAGAAGACAATGACCTAAGGATGTTCACAAACTCCTTAAATGGTGTAACACAACCAAAAAAAGGGTTTCCTACTCCAACAAACTCCTTTAGAAAGTTTACAAACTCAATCAAACTTTGGTGCCTTTTGGGCTTTAGGGACACTAGGCCTAAATCTAGCCTTTAACTAGAATTCTTCACTAGTGGACTTCCTGACCACTCCCAAGCATTTAGATGGTCCTCATATGACCTAAGGATGCTAAACCAACTCTTGGTTTGGTCCCTTTACAACCATACCATAGAAAACTAGACCTACACCCACTTTTCCTTGTAGCCCTCTCACCATAGATTTTCTATTCTAACTTTTTCACAACTGAGTATCTTGACACAAACAGGGCATTTTCAGACACCCATTTGGAAGTTATGTAAGATCCCAAAGCCTTGTCTTCCAACTCCAATCTAAAACCACCTAACTCTCACCTTGTACACAGACCTAATTGGCCTAATTAGGCTTGGTTTACAAAGGAAGTGTGAGGTATAGGGTTCTTGGAACTGGTAGCTCAAGTAGTGACAAAATCTCTTCAGTGCACATGTACACTGACAACAAAAATTTAGATAAAGAAGTAACAAGTGTTGTGGAATTATCCACAGAGCAATGTGAAATGAAGCCTCAAATTGGTTCATTAGCAGGCAAAGAATTTGGTCATGCACTTCATTCTAGCACCACAAATATTTCTATTAGAAATGACTATCTGTCAATGGCCTTGCATTTACGGGACTTGGGCATTATCATTGAAAGGTAAGTTCATTGCCACCTTTGGCAAGGCAGTCTCACTCCTCATTTTACAACAAAGGGTAGCCATCTATGGTCCAAGGTTTTAATTCAGCTGACAAGTGGAGAGCTTCTCAAGGTACTGATCTCTTTCATAGAGAAGTTCCTACTTCATCTCAAGGTTCTTGTTTAGGTGACCAACTCCTTCGAGGTCCACAAATAGACCCATTAATTGGTAAAAAGGTAGATGCAATTTTGGAAAGAGTATCCCAATTGAAGAGTAATGGAAATTCCAGTGAGCATGAAGTTATTGCAGATACAATGGGTGTATCTCCTCCACTAAAAAATATAACTACTTCCAGAGACTTGAGTTTAAATGGAGACTATCTGTTCCCAAACATGCCCCAGTTGAACAGATGAACCAGATGTTGCTTGAGTAAAGAAGATAGTGGTTTATTAAAGCATTTGCATTATCCCACTTGCTATCAGTTACTACTTTTTGAGCAGCTTGCCAGCTGCTTCTGTGCAGAATTTTTGTAATATATAATGTCCTCATGCAAGTACATGCCATGCACAATCGTTCCAACCCCGCCGATGACTCCGTGCTGAAGTGTCCCTCAAGGTCCCTTAAGCATGAAATCGGCAATCTTTGTTGGGTCGTATCTCAGAGCTCGTGTGAGGTAGCATGGATCCATCAATTGATACGAGACCGTATTGCCAGGGCCTACAAAAGCCTATCTCAATTTTTGGAGATTCAATTTTGTTTAAATTCGGCAACACATTCTCGGTCGGTGTTAGAACTCAAAGTGTTCATCAGCTGAAACGACCAACGTTGCGTATCTTTCCAACCATCAGTCATAGCCTCAAACCGTTAGTTCCAATAGCTCTGAATGGCCGAGTAAATGCTAGTGGCAACCTCATTCGGCACCCACAATCATTCGATCCCCGCCGACGACTCCGTGCTGAAGTGTCCCTCAAGGTCCCTTAAGCATGAAATTGACGATCTTTGCGGGGTCATATCTCGGAGCTCGATCAACGTAGAATCAATTCATCAGGTGCTACAGGAATGTGTTGTCAGGGCCTACAAAAGCCTGTCTCAATTTTTAGAGATTCAACTTATTTTAAATTCGGCAACACATTCTCGGTCAGTGTCAGAACTCAAAGTGTTCCTTAGCTGAAATGGTCAACGTTGCGTATCTTTCAAACCGTCGGTCGTAGCATCAAACCATCAGTTCCAACAGCTCCAAATGGCCGGGTAAATGCTAGTGACAACCTCATTCACCACGCACAGTCGTTCGAACCCCACCGACGACTCCATGTTGAAGTGTCCCTCAAGGTCCCTTAAGCATGAAATCAATGATATTTGTGGGGTCATATCTCGGAGCTCATGCAACATAGAATCGATTCATTAGGTGCTATAAGACCATGTTGTCGGGGCCTACAAAAGCCTATCTCAATTTTCAGAGATTCAACTTATTTTAAATTCGGCGACACATTCTCGGTCGGTGTCAGAACTCAAAGTGTTCCTCAGTTGAAACGGTCAACGTTGCATATCTTTCCAACCGTCAGTTGTAGCATCGAACCGTCAGTTCCAACAGCTCCGAATGGCTGGGTAAATGCTAATGGCAACCTCATTCACCACGCATAGTCGTTCGAACCCCACCGACGACTTCGTGCTGAAGTGTCCCTCAAGGTCCCTTAAGCATGAAATCAATGATGTTTGCGGGGTCATATCTCGGAGCTCATGCAACGTAGAATTGATTTGTTAGGTGCTACAAGACCGTGTTGTCGGGGCCTACAAAAGCCTATCTCAATTTTTAGAGATTCAACTTATTTTAAATTCGGCAACACATTCTCGATTGGTGTCAGAACTCAAAGTGTTCCTCAGCTAAAACGGTCAACGTTGTGTATCTTTCCAACCGTTGATTGTAGCATCGAATAATCAGTTCCAACAGCTCCAAATGGCTGGGTAAACACTAGTGGCAACCTCATTCGGCACCCACAATGATTTGAACCCCACCGACGACTCCGTGCTGAAGTGTCCCTCAAGGTCCCTTAAGCATGAAATCGGTGATCTTTGCGGGGTCATATCTTGGAGCTCGTGCGATGTAGAATTGATTCATCAGGTGCTACGGGACCATGTTGCCGAGGCCTACAAAATCCTATCTCAAATTTTAGAGATTCAACTTATTTTAAATTTGGCAACACATTCTCGGTCGGTGTCAAAACTCAAAGTGTTCCTCAACTGAAACGGTCAACATTGCGTATCTTTCGAACTGTCAGTCATAGCATCGAACCGTCAGTTCCAATAGCTCTGAATGGTCGGGTAAATGCTAGTGGCAACCTCGTTCACCACGCACAGTCGTTTGAACCCCGCCGACGACTCCGTGCTGAAGTGTCCCTCAAGGTCCCTTAAGCATGAAATCAGTGATATTTGCGGGGTCATATCTCGGAGCTCGTGCAATGTAGAATCAATTCGTTAGGTGCTACAAGATTGTGTTGCCGGTGCCTACAAAATCCTCTCTCAATTTCTAGAGATTCAACTTATTTTAAATTCGGAAACACATTCTCGGTCGGTGTCAGAACTCAAAGTGTTCCTCAACTGAAACGGTCAACATTGTGTATCTTTCCAACCGTCGGTCGTAGCATCGAACCGTCAGTTCCAACAGCTCCAAATGGCCGGTTAAATGCTAGTGGAAACCTCATTCACCATGCACAATTGTTCGAACCCCGTCGACGACTCCATGCTGAAGTGTCCCTCAAGGTCCCTTAAGCATGAAATCAACGATCTTTGCAGGGTCATATCTGGGAGCTCGTGTGATGTAGAATTGATTTGTTAGGTGCTAAGAGACCATGTTGCCGGGGCCTACAAAATCCTCTCTCAGTTTTCAGAGCTTCAACTTATTTTAAATTCGGCAACACATTCTCGGTCGGTGTCAGAACTCAAAGTGTTCCTCAGCTGAAATGGTCAATGTTGCGTATCTTTCCAACCGTCAGTCATAGCATCAAACAATCAGTTCCAACAGCTACAAATGGCTGGGTAAACGCTAGTGGAAACCTCATTCGACACCCACAATGATTCAATCCCCACCGACGACTCCGTGCTGAAGTGTCCCTCAAGGTCCCTTAAGCATGAAATCAGCGATCTTTGAAAGGTCATATCTTGGAGCTCGTGTGATGTAGAATTGATTCATTAGGTGCTACAGGACCGTGTTACCAAGGCCTACAAAAGCCTATCTCAAATTTCAAAGATTCAATTTATTTTAAATTTGGCAACACATTCTCGGTCCGTGTCAGAACTCAAAGTGTTCCTCAGCTGAAACGGTCAACGTTGCGTATCTTTTCAACCATCGGTTGTAGCATCAAACAATCAGTTCCAACAGCTTTGAATGGCTGGGTAAATGCTAGTGGCAACCTCGTTCGGCACCCACAATGATTCGATCCCCGCCGATGACTCCGTGCTGAAGTGTCCCTCAAGGTCCCTTAAGCATGAAATCAGCGATCTTTGCGGGGTCATATCTCGGAGCTTGATCGACGTAGAATCAATTCATCAGATGCTATGGGAATGTGTTGCCGGGGCCTACAAAAGCCTGTCTCAGTTTTTAAAGATTCAACTTATTTTAAATTCGGCAACACATTCTCGATTAGTGTCAGAACTCAAAGTGTTCCTCAGCTGAAATGGTCAATGTTGCGTATCTTTCCAACCGTCAGTTGTAGCATCGAACTGTCAGTTCCAACAGCTCCAAATGGTCGGGTAAACGCTAGTGGCAACCTCGTTTGGCACCCACAGTCGTTCAAACCCTGCCGACGACTCTGTGCTGAAGTGTCCCTCAAGGTCCCTTAAGCATGAAATCGGCGATCTTTGTGGGGTCATATCTCAGAGCTCGTGCAACGTAGAATCAATTCGTCAGGTGCTACGGGACCGTGTTTTCAGGTCCTACAAAATCCTATCTTATTTTTCAGAGATTCAACTTATTTTAAATTCGGCAACACATTCTCGGTCCGTGTCAAAACTCAAAGTGTTCTTCAGCTGAAACGGTCAACGTTGCATATCTTTCCAACCGTCGGTCGTAGCATTGAACCGTTAGTTCCAACAGCTCTGAATGGCCGGGTAAACGCTAGTGGAAACCTTGTTCACCACGCACAGTTGTTCGAACCCCGCTGACGACTCCATGTTGAAGTGTCCCTCAAGGTCCCTTAAGCATGAAATCAATGATCTTTGCGAGGTCATATCTTGGAGCTCGTGCAATGTAGAATTGATTCGTCAGGTGCTACGAGACCGTGTTGCTGGGACCTACAAAATCCTCTCTTAGTTTTCAGAGATTCAACTTATTTTAAATTCAGCAACACATTCTCGGTCGGTGTCAGAACTCAAAGTGTTCCTCAGCTGAAATGGTCAATGTTGCATATCTTTCAAACCGTCGGTCGTAGCATCAAACCGTCAATTCCAACAGCTCCGAATGGCCAGGTAAACGCTATTGGCAACCTTGTTCACCACACATAGTTGTTCGAACCCCCCCGACGACTCCGTGCTGAAGTGTCCCTCAAGGTCCCTTAAGCATGAGATCGGTGATCTTTGCAGGGTCATATCTTGGAGCTCGTGCGACGTAGAATTGATTCATCAGGTGCTACAGGACCATGTCTTAAAATGCCTTGATTTTATCAAGATACTTAGTGGTTCAAAAGTTAGAGTAGAAAACCTCTATTAGGAAGGCTACAAGGAAAAGTGGGTGCAGGTCTAGTTTACTATGGTACGGTCTTGATGGGAATGAAGCAATTGTTATTTCAGAGGCCTTAGGTCAAATGAGGACCATTTACATGCTTGGGAGTGGTCAGGAAGTCCACTGGTGAAGAGTTTCAACAATAAGTCACTTTTAGGCCTAGTTTCCCTAAAGCCAAAAATACATTGAACTTTGATTAAGTGTCTAACTTTGCAAAGGGAGTTTATTGGGATAGAAACTCACTTAATTGATTGTGTTACACCATCCTAAGAGATTGTGAATACCCTTAAGTCATTACAGGTGATTGGTGAATTGTGGGAGTCAAGTGAAGGGCCCACTACTTTCCGTCTGTCACCTCTGCATTAAATTAGGTCTGTGTCCAAGGTGAGTGTTAGGTGGTGCTGGAGTGGATTTGGAAAAAAAAGGCTTTGGGATCTTAAATAACTTCCAAATGGGTGTCTAAAAATATCCTGATTGTGTCAAGATACCAAGTTGTGAAGAAGTCAGAGTGGAAAATTGAGGTTGACAAGGCTACAAGGAAATTGGCGTGCAGGTCTAGTTTGCTATGGTATGGTTGTAAAGGGATCAAACCAAGACTTTTTTCAGAGTCCTTAGGTCATATGAGGACCATCTACATGCTTGGGAGTGGTCAGGAAGTCCACTGGTGAAGAGTTCTAACTAAAGGCTAGGTTTAGGCCTAGTGTCCCTAAAGCCAAAAGGGCATTGAAGTTTGATTGAGTGTATAAACTTGCAAAGGGAGTTTTTTGGGATAGAAATCCATTTTATTGGTTGTGTTACACTATTGTAAGAGCTTGGGAACACCTTTAAGCCTTTGTAGTTGGTTGGTGAGTTGTTGGAGCTAAAAGAAGGGAACTCCACTTTCTTGCTGTAACCTCTACATTAGTTCTCGTTTAGGTGACCAACTCCTTCGAGGTCCACAAATAGACCCATTAATTTCCCAAATTGGTTTGTTAGCAGGAAAAAAATTTATCGAATGTCTTGAAATTTAAATGAAGAATTTTGGTGTAGGAGCACCTCTCCAAACACCTAAGTCCACCTTGGAACCAAATGGAGGTAGTGGATCTAAAGAATTCCTAAAAGTGAATTGGGATATATTAAGGCCAATAATGGCAATATCTAATAAACAATTTAATTTAAATATTATAAGTCCTAGAAGTCCTAGCAAAGGACTTAGTTTTTCCTTGCAAAATCTTATTTTTTTGATGTTTGGTTGATTGTTTTGGGTTTGGAACAGAATTGTGGGTGATATAATAACATCATAACATCATTTTTCATTTGTATTGAATGATTATGTAATCTATTTTGCTTCAGATTTGGAAAGTTGTTGTAGGTGGTCATATTGGTGCATTGAAATAACTCCATTTTGGTCTTTTTGATGATATAATGGGCCATTCAATGAATGTAATTGTTGTTTCTCATTGAATGGACCCTATGTAACATATGTATGATGTTACTAACCATTTGAATGCAGGAGAAGTTGTTTTAGTGGGTGTACACCATGAGGAAGAGTGGAAAAAGGGCACAAAATTGATGCCATAAGTGTAGCAGCAAAGGATCCGCCTTAACAAGGGTATAATTTTATTTGAAACACCAGAAGTATATGTCAAATGAAAGGTGAATCCACAAGGAGGAGTTCTGAAAATGAGTTTTGAGTTGTTTTTAAGAAGGCCCTAGTTTTGAAGGCCTAGAGGGAACAATTTGGGGCTTTTGGGTATAGAAAGCCTATAGGATCCAATTGACTTCAAATTTCTCTAATTGGGACCATATTAACATTCTGTGAAAAGTGGCAAGGTTGGGTGTTAAGTCTGTAATAGGGTTCCTTTGTAAAAGTGACCTATTAGGTCAAGGAAGGAAAGTGGAGTAGCAGTTTTTGGGGGTTGTGTTCCAAATTAACCCTACTTAATTCTAAGCTATGTTTTGTAAAACCATAAAAGGTATCTGAATATGTAATTTATTTTGGAAGTGTTTTGGAAAAATTAAGAGTTATTTGGGAAAAACTCGCTGGTTAAGGCTACAAGGATAGAGAGCCTAGAGTGTGGATTGAGGGTAAGATCTTGGAGTAGGACTTCAAGAACCACTTGAACATTGCTGGAGTCATATTTTAAGCCATATTGAATCCCTATAATAGTAAGGGAGTTGGGAGAAGTTAGATTGATAGGTTAGTGGCATATTGGCACTTGGGGCCACTTGGGTAAGGAACACTTTTGAGGAAACCAAGAACACTTTATTTATAAAATAACCCCAATCTAACCTACCTATTTGCATCAAATTTTCAACCAAGCTATAAATAAATTGTTGAAGCATTAGTATCTGGATTTGTCAAATTTTCTTTAAAAAGTTATCATTGCAAGAACAAGAGCCACTTAGGCTTCTTACATATTATATTTATACATTTATGCATTCATTTCATTACTTTTGTTATTATTACAGTTAAGAAATTGACTGTTATTGAGGACAGTGACTGGCATTTGTAGCACAGTCAGCAAGTTAAACATACAAGCATAACTATAAGGCATGAGAAATTTACAAAGCAAAGACATGAACATAAACATAATTTAGTATACATCAATACACCAAACACATGAATTGCATACCTAAAACATCAAAAATATATATTCGTAGGGCATGAAGTCAAATATATATGTCCAATAATGTCATATATTGAATATATTCAATACAGTAAAATTGACTTCCTCAAAGTCAAATGGATGTACAACGTTTTACTGATACAATATACAAAAAATATGTCCACTAATGCCATATAGGCATACAATCCATATCCCTAATCTAGTCCTTTCCCGCTAGGGGAAGAAAACAAATCCCGAGCTGTCTTCGATCATCGTGTCGATGGAGATGCAGTGGATGCCGTAGTCTTCCGAGTGCGCTCACTCGTCCTCCTGTCTAGACTCTTCTGTAGCTCGACCTGATAAAAAAAATAAATTAGATAGAGATAACTAATATACATCAAAATTGAATTATACAATAACATAAAATTGAATATTGGCTTACCGCTAGCAAATAGTCACTATGTTCATCCACCGAAGGCGCATGCTGGCGATCTGGAGTCATAAGTCCCTACAACAATGATCAAAATAATAATTAAAATACATACATGGATATCATTATAACATTCAATAGAAACTATTAAATTAACAATTAAAGTTAAGTGATCTCTTTCATACCTCAGTCAATGCTTTAGAACTAGCTACTACTGCAGCTACTCCACGATCCAAAGTATCACGGACAGAAGGAGGAGTCTCTGATGTCAAAAGCTGAAAATGAAACAAAAAAAGTAAATTATGTAGTTATCAAGATTACATATATTTTTTACAACCCTACTAATGAGTAAATGATACCTTCGTGAAGGTTCCATCGCGTCCTTTGGTGTGTGGTGTCGAAGTCGAAGCTTCGACATTCAACTAGTGCACATGTACATGGAAAATTATAAGATAACCATTCATATAAGAACGTACTACTGACATGTTAATTATAATGCATTATTACATGTATACCTGTGGACTCAATGGCGACCTCACAAACCCAAGTGAAAGAGTGTAATCATCGTGCCTCTGGGTTTTGATCATAATGTAGACACCTAAAAATCCTTTAGAAAATAAATTATTTTTATTTTCTGAAAAATCCCTGATGACATCATCATTTATTAATTAATTATTTATTTAATTAATTAATTTATTTTTATGTCATTAAATCCCTTTTTCTTAATTAAAAATATTTAATTAAGAAATCCCTCCCAAAAATGTTTAAATCTTATTTAAACATTAATCCCCTATTTATTAATTATTTTAATTAATAAATTGACCAAAAATCCCCCAAAAAATAATTAATTTATTTTTTGACCAAAACTTGGCCAATTTCCTTAAGACCACTAACCTCTTCCAAAATCTTCTAATCCCTTCTTAATTTCGATTAAAAGGCTAATCCCACCTTTTCTAACCCTAATCTCAACTCAAAATATTTAATTAAGATTAAATATTTAATTTTCATATTTATTGAAAATATTTCAATAAATTTTCCCAAACTTAAGCTTTTGGAATGAATAAACTTTTATTCCATAAAACCTAGGAGAATTCTAGACTCTTCTAGAAACTTCTCAACCCAACCTCTTCACCCATCCTAATCCTAAAATCCCCTAATCCTAATCCTAATCTTCCCCCTAACCTTGTCACATTCCCTAAACAAGGTTAGCCAACTCCTAAGCTTGACCCAAAGTCAACAAACTTCTAGAGGCTTCTCTTACATGCATTAAGTGCATTTAAAGCCTCCTTATCCCTCTTACATGCATTTATGATGCATTTAAGAAGCCCCTCACCCCTTTCTTACACCCTTTGACCTTAGGCACATTTCTCAAATTGTGCACATTCCTCCCATCTTTCAACCCAATGCCCTTGTGACACTTGTCACAAGGAGGTGGCCTTGAACTAGCACAATCCATGTGCTCCCCTTTGAATGAATCTTGGCCTCTCTTAAGGATTTTGATCCTAGCCACTCATTCATCCTCCCAAAAGTCTATAAATAGTCCTCATTTCCAAGAGCAAAATACCCATTCACCTTTCATTTTATGCATTGTTATCATGTCCATTTAGCTCTAGACTTAGCATAAGCAATACTAATTGTTAGTTTCTTTTTATCATCTTCAAGCTTTCTTAAAGAACATCATAGCTTAGCAATAATGGATTAACATAGTTTCTTTTATTGTTTTGCATAGCATATAGCATCATATCACACCTATATTTGGTCTAAAATCAATCTTAGTATGCATTAGAATATGCTCCAAGTGCTTAGAGAGCACACCCACATCCCTCTAATTGAAGCAAATCAAACATTTGCTCTATAGCACTTGTTTTTTTAGCAACAATCTTGAGGTGGCTTTGGTTTTGTTTTCATGTCTTATGCTATTTTTAGTTCATGAATATGTTAGATTAGTCTAATGTTTGAATGTTTCAGCCTTTCAAGACAGGTAACAGGTTCAAAATCATAGTCTACATTCTGGCATGCCCGGTGGGACCCACTTCACGGGTTCTTTGCAAACATTCTGATGGGTTTTAGACCATTTTCAGATTTTTCAAGCTTATAGGTGGACGGAGCACTTCGATCCCTTCTTCTTCTTCTTGTCTATATTCTTCTTCCTCTTGTCTATATTCTTCTTCTATTCCATCTCCTTCTTCTTCTTCTTCTAGCAAGGAGGTCATGGCCATTTTTTTTCAAAAATAATAATAAAATCCATAAGGAAGCAAAATCATCCACACCTTATTTTAGTGCTTAAAATGAACCCCCAAATCATTCTTGAATGCATTAAGGACTAAAATTTGCAAAATTTTTTCTAACAAACAAAACAAAAAAATTAATCAAGGCATTTGCATCCTTGCAACATCAAGGATTTTTAACAATGCATTCATGCAAAGTAGGAATGATCATATTTTTTTGGGCATAAAAAGAACATCAAATCTGCATTCAAACGAGTCAAAACAAAATCTTGAATGAAGCTAAAAGGAAGAACTTAGGTCCTAAGTGTCATTGTCAATTTGAAAAGCAAACCAAATCTCGAATGCACTAAAGGAACAAACAACTCTATTCCCTATCTCGTTTCAAATTCCAAAGCAAGCAAACAAATTCAATCTTGAGTGATCTAAGGGACAAAACAAAGCTTTTTCAAAGTTCTTAAATCAACTCGCTAATCAAATCTTGAATGCACAAAAGGAAAGAACTTGCAACCGTTCAAAGCATTTACATTTTGAGGAAAAGAACAAATCAAAAGCTAAACACAAGTGTCTTCATTTCAAAGTTCAAACAAACTTAATCAAATTTGGGAAAATGAACAAAATCTGCTTGATGTGCATGTAGGAGTTTTTTTTAATTCTTGCATAATCCTTGTTAGAGTAAGCAACGTGGAACATTTGAACTTGGACAAGTTCACTTGTTCTACTTTTAGCGAGGCCTGTCCAAGGAGAAGCGCTTCCTCCTCGGAGAACGACCTCAAACCGGTATCCCCCCCGGCCGGTATACAAATAAGTGAATACCAAAAGAATCACTTACATCTCCTAATCGCCGGGCGTTCGTGCCAAACACGTGACTGGGGATGGTAAACATTCCTCTCCCCCAGCATAATTGGCAAGGCTCTTAAGTGAGTCACGGATGATCATCATAACCGAGTATGGAGACACCACGGAATCATTAGCAACCTGATAAAATAGAGGCTACCCTATCTACATCCGAAAGTATCAAAATCCTTGTGCAAGGACCGATTCCAAGGGGTTTACCGGGTCGCCTCAAGATTACTCACCATTTGTATTCCCTTCTGGGGGATACCAAGCTGTGGGCAAGCGATTTTGATACTCACCTTCCTTAGGTAGATCTGTTTGAAGTGCTTGATAGTCAAAGACTCCGTGAAAACACTTGTTGAAACATACACTTTCAAAGCTTTGTCAGAGTCAGTTGCCTTTGTTTGTATCCCGCAGGGTTGCTTTGTCCCTTGCGGAGATTGCTTTGACTTTAAACCTTTTCCATTGGAAACCTTTGCCTCAAAATCAGAAACCTCTTTTCCAAGAGATGCCCAGCAAGAACAAACATCCTAAAGCAAAGTTGCCCAAATCCCAAGCCTATCAAGAGCGAAAAGTTATCAAGAAGAACACCAAGAGCTATCAATCCATTATCCAAGCAAACCAAGCAGAAGAGAAGTCCCAAACCAGACTTGAGAACATTGCCCATAACGCCCGCATCAAACAGTTCGCCTTCCGTTTTCGAGTTAACCATCGTTTCATCAACCTTGAGCCAGAAAATTAGCCGATCCTTGTTCATGTCTTGTTCCATCTTCAGATCTTGAAATCTTGTCTCAAACAGCTTTGCATCTTGGTTTCATCCTAGTTTCATCCTTTGCATCAGCATCAAAACCTTAGTTGCATTTCAAAACATCATAAAGTTGCATTTGCATTCGTCTTCCTACCAGCATTCTAGAATCAATCCTTGTCATTTGCATTATCCCTTTAGATAAAGCATTGTCCCTTCACCCTTCAATACCTTTTCCACCAGCATCCACCCATCAGCTTTCCATATCTTTCCAGCAGATCCATCATCCTTTGTTCCAAATCCAGAGATCCACCAACACTTAGTGTTCTACCTTTTTGAGTTGTTCCTATCCCATATCCAAGATCAGAGACCATCATCTTCTTTTTTGGCACAACGTGTTGTCATAAAGAAATCAAACCTTGTCCTTGCATAGCCATCATCTCGAGCAAGAGATTGGAGTGCATTGATAAGAAACTTGTTGACCGAAGATCATCAGTCTATCTTAGGTTGACCCCATCATATCTCTGATCCTCCATTTGGGAAAAATAGCAGCTCATTTGTTGACCACTCAGTAATCTTTCACCAGCTTTCCACCAGCAACCTATCTTTCCTCCACCATCTTGATCCATATCAGTTCCATCCAGCTTCCATCATCGCCATCTTGATCCATCCTTCCATTGCATCCTAGAAAGTCATCATCTTTAGAAGTTCATCAACTTTGCATCCATCAACATCTTTTAGCCAAACA
The DNA here is from genome assembly GCA_027943335.1 of Chamaecyparis obtusa. NCBI lineage: Eukaryota > Viridiplantae > Streptophyta > Pinopsida > Cupressales > Cupressaceae > Chamaecyparis > Chamaecyparis obtusa. The sequence continues at coordinate 112,322 of BSBK01013449.1, read as the reverse complement.
TCTTACATCCATTTAGCACTTGCATCTCCATGCCTGTTGAGACCAGATCTCGGAAAAGAAGAAGCATGAATCCTTATCCACGAACAACCTCATCCGATCCCAACCTTTTCACCAACGCCATGATGACCTACAATCCCCAGATCCAAGCCAGTAACCCATGTGAAGATCCAAACATCCCTTCATCCCCGTTGGCAATCCAAGCATTCGCAAATCCTCCAGAAAGCCCACCAACAACCAATGCCCTTGTACCACAACATCAGCAAAGCACGTTTGTTCACTACCTGCCAGAAAGTACCTCCATCCCACCATCTCTCTATCCACGCATCCCCATCAAAACTATCCAAGTTCCAGCACAAGCATACTCTCCATTCCCTAATCCTATCATGCAAACACCCCAAGAGCTTTCCACCATTCCCCTTTTCTTGCAAGGAAGCCTCACCAGTCCCGCAACACAAGCTGCAGCACCATCCGCTCCATCTCATACCCCTTTTGCTTCATCATCTGCTATGGCTGCCCAAGCCCAAATCCAACACTTAACCCAAAGTCAGCTTCCACCTCTCACACAAGCTTTTACACCACCGCCATCGACAAGTCAAGCAACGCCTTTCACCATCAAAGGAGCACCGTCACCCTTCACCCCCCAAGCACCTGTACCTTCTTCTTTGGGGTTAGCGCAATCGCTCCCCATTCCAACCTCATCCTTCTCTTGGGTGTTTCCTTCATTTTCCTCTTCACAAGCATCCGCTCAACCACAACCTCAACAAGCTCCTTTCTCCCAACCATCATTCATGTCTCAAGCTCCCGTTGCTCCTACCATTCCATCATCCGCTGCAGTGCACCCTAACACAAGCTCTCAGTGGGGCCTTACACAAGAAGAAATGAAGGCATAGGGGATCCCATCTCAATCCCCTACATCTATGGTTGCAAGTCAACAAACCGCCTTCGCCCAAGCAGCACAGCAGCAACTACCCCAAACACCGCTGGCTTCAAGCTATTCATCCCAAATCCCAAATACCTTCCAGCAAGTTCCACCACCTCAACAGCCAACTTTCCCCAGCTATCTTACCCCATCACCCTTTGCTTCTAGCTTTCCCACATCTATTCCACCTTTAAGTAACGCAGGCATGCACCCAGCTTATATCGGTCAAACCCAAAGCCAACCTCAGCAACTACCACCATCATACCCACAAGCAGCATCGTTCCAACATCCTCCCCCACAGCAGCCACATGCCCCCTTTCAGCAAACAACCATCATTCCTCAACAACAGCAAGTCCCTTGCTATCAGCCTCAGCAACAAGTCCCTATCATCCCCCAGCAACAACAAGTTCCCACCTATCAGTTACAACAATAAGTTCCAAATGACCACTATCAGCAAGCAGTCCCACAACAACCGCCAGTTCAACAACAGCAAGTAGCCCAACAACATCAAGCGGTCCCATATCAATATCCCCCTATGCCACACCAGCAATATCCCCAACAACCATTGCCCCAAAATCAGTTCCAAACCATTTATCCACAGCAAGCACCATATCCAGTTCCACAGCTTCCATCACAAGTAGAGGTTCCAGTTCCCTCGCCACTCAATGCTGAATGGGAAGCAATGAAAAATGCTCTAAAAGAGCTACAAAGTGGAACAGAGAATAAAACCTACAAGTTCGAAGAGGTGTGCTCATATCCCTTCGATCGGTCCATAGCAACTATCCCTTTCCCCAAGCATTTTGAGATGCCTAAGTTCGACAAGTATCGAGGGAAAGGAGATCCAGTAAACCATATCAAAGAGTTTTACATGGCGTGCCAAGAAGTGGCTTATAGTGATAACTATCTCCTGCGCCTGTTTCCTAAGAGCTTGGGAGGAACTGCTGTTGAGTGGTTTTACAAAATACCACATGGGACAATAAACACCTTTGCTGAACTCTCTGAGAAGTTCATCACACACTATGCCCATAATGTGGAGAATGAGTTGTCCTTGCTAGACCTATGCAACTCAAAGCAGAAAGACGGAGAAAGCCTTGCAGAATACTTGCAAAGATGGCAGAATCTTACAACCAGGTTATCATATCAGCCGCCAGAGAAGCATCTAACAAAGATCTTCATTGATAACCTACATCCAAAGCTATCCCATCACATGCGAATGAACTGTCTCCAGACATACCAAGACATCAAGAGCAAAGGCATAGGCATCGAGAAAGCTCTCCTAGACAAAGGCACTATTCGTCACTTCAAGGATGATTCCAAAAACAAACCCAACAATGATAAATCCCGTTACTGGAATCGTAACAAGAATGTTGTTACAGATGGAGCCACTGACACTAAGAATGTACAATTCGTTGTGGCTAGTCCTACACCAGCTCAAACATACCAACCGCCACAAGCACCCATCTATCAGCAACCACCAGCTCCCGCATATCAAGCACCTATTTATCAGCAGCCTCCTCAAGCTCATCAACCGCCTGTGCAACAATATCAGCAGCAATACCAACAGCAGCAGCCAGCACGTCAAGGCAATCCTGTTAACGCAGTTAACGTTGCCCCAAGGCAGAACAAACCCAATAATCAGAACAATCCAAAGAGGAATTTCACACCTTTGGGTGAGCCTCTGGATCAGATCTTTTATCGGCTAGCCAAGGCAAATATGATCACATATCCGCCCATCCCACAGAAGGATGACAACGCACCAAAGTCTGATTGGTATAAAAAACATGAATACTGTGATTACCATCATGTGAAGGGGCACACAACATTGAAGTGCATGCGGCTTAAGCACTACATCCAGGATCTCATCGATCGCAAGGAAATCCAGGTCGATGCACCAACTCAAGCTTCACCCAATGCCGGTTTGCAAATATATCAAAATGTGTTCCCTCAACACGATGCCGGGAAGAATCAAGCCAGCGCCAATCAGCCCCAAAATCGTGGCAAAGGCAAGCAAGAAGATCACACAGCGGCCTACATCAACTATGACAAGTATGTCGGATGCATAACTCAAGTTGAGCCCATCCAAGATGAGCCCACCATCAATACCATCCACGTCAGAGGGCCGGATCGACAATGTGCTGCAACTACCCGCAGTGGTAGGATAACTGTTGCCGGTGCTCCTCCGAGATCAGCTGCTCCTCCAAGGCCAACATCTACTGCATCCACAGCACAGTCTAACACTAGACCAACATCAAATGCACGTGCAACACAGCATAATGCACCAAGAGCACAATACAATATCATAGAGCATCTTGGGAACATGCCAGCCCAAATATCTATCTTGGATTTGCTCCGCACATCACCCATCCATCAGGAGATCCTGGACAAAGCTCTAAAAGAAGGTCATGTCCCCACGGACATTAACACAACTCAGTTTGAAACTCTTGTGGGACACCTATCTGTAGCATGTGCCTTATCCTTCAAAGAATCTGATATACCAGATGTCGCTCCTGACCATACTCTCCCTCTCCGCATTGCTGTCATGGTCAGAGATTTCGCCATCAAACGAGTTCTAGTGGATAATGGCTCAGCCCTCAACTTGTGCACATTAAAATTCATCAAGAAGATCGGGTTCACGGAGGCCAACATACAACATGAGCAAATCACTATCAAAGCATATGATAACTTGGAGCGTACCTCTGAAGGTACTATAACTTTGCCTATCCAGCTAGGCCCAGCAACGCAAGATACTCTCTGCCACGTTGTTGATCTTGACCTACCGTTCAATATCCTCCTTGGTCGTCCATGGATCCATTCCATTAAGGCCATACCATCTACTTACCATCAGTGCATCAAGTTTCCACATCAAGGCACTGAGGTTACCATCCACGCTGACCCTAACCCCTTCGCATACTGCCTTGCGATGGAAGCATCTTTCCCTCATTCTACTCATTGTCCTGGAACCGATATTGGTACTTCTATTGCTAGCTCATCCCGATCCCATCGCGATCCAGAGACCATCCTTTCTTCCACCTTATCATCCATCAAGATCAACAACCAGGGTTGTGGCGAATACAGCCTCAGTGATGCATTTGCTGTAGGAGCTCTTCCACGTGATCCACATACTCAAGGGCGCCCAAGTTGTCAAAACAAGCATGTTAAGGAACATCATAAGCTCAAGCAGATAGGAAATATGACTTTTGAGTCTCATGGTACCATCAACAGCAAAGAAATGGATCCAGATATTAACAAATGGTTATACAAAGATCCCCCATCACGTGACACACAACTTCTTGAGTACTTCAAAGAGAAATATCCAATCCCCTTCAAAAATGTCACAGAACACTATAACTATCAAGGTGGTGGTCTAGGACCACAAGAGGATGGAAATTTGTTTCCTATCATACCATCCCAGAATCCAGAACAGCAAGGACTTGGCTTTAATACCTCTCGCCTGCTTGAACAAGAGCCCAATACCACAACTGCGGGCACTAACATGACCAACGTGAACTTTTCGAATAGCCGGGATGACCTTGTGGAAATCGAAGACATCCCCGAAGAGAAAGACATCCGATCCTACGATGATATCTTTGCCGACGACACCCTCCTGGGGACTTCTGTCCTCCAACAACTCTCCATTAACCTCACAGATCTTCCCCTCACAAACCCCGACCTCATAGATTGGGACCAACCAAGCATCGCACACATCGACGAGTTCCAAAGTGCACAAGCACTCCTAGAATTCATGGGGGCATCAGGTCCAGCAAGCAATCAGGATTCAACATCAACCTCTGTCTATCGGCTTCACCCAGAAGGATATTTTGGGGAAGAGGCAAGCTTTAGTCGCAAAAATGAAATAGCAAAAGAACATCATGAGTCTTTATGTGAAAACCCCCTTGGGGCACATTCTGATTCCAAAATAGTAAAAATAAAGGGCGTATCTTCTAGTGAAAACCTGGCAATTCAGGCGCTAGAAGATGAAGCCTTGCCTCTTCCCCCTATCCAAGATTATAGACCAGAGCAGTCGCCAATCATCATAGAGGAGACCAAGCCAATCAACTTGGGAACAGAAGAATGTCCAAGGATCACCTACATTGCAGTCAACCTAACAGAAGGAGAAGAAATGGCTCTCAGCACCTTGCTCAAGGAATCAGTTATCAACTTTGCATGGTCATACGCCCACATGCCTGGGCTTGATCCAAACCTTGTTGTTCATCATCTATCAGTAGATCCAAACGTTAAGCCAGTGAAGCAGAAGCTAAGGAAAATGTATCCAAAGGTAGCATTACTAGTTAAAGCAGAGCTTGAGAAGCTCCTTCAAGCAAAAATCATCAGAGCAATTGACTACTCAGAATGGATCTCTAACATGGTGCCAGTCACAAAGCCTTCTGGCGACATCAGAATCTGTACTGATTTCAGGGACTTGAACAAGGCATGCCCTAAGGATGATTTCCCATTGCCAAACATAGACATGCTTGTAGACCTCACAGCGGGTCACGAAATGCTATCACTCATGGATGGCTTTTCCGGTTACAACCAGATTCATATAGCAGAAGCAGATCAACATAAAACAGCATTCACAACCCCATGGGGTACCTTCTGCTACAATATGATGCCCTTTGGGCTAAAGAATGCAGGAGCAACATATCAGCGAGCAATGACAGCGATCTTCCATGACATGATCCACAAGATCCTTGAAGACTATGTGGATGATATCCTTGCAAAATCCAAAACAAGGGATGAACACCTCAACATCTTAGAGCGTGTGTTTGATCGTCTGAATCATTATGGCTTAAAGCTTAATCCAAAGAAATGTGTCTTTGGTGTTACATCTGGAAAGCTCCTAGGTTTCATAGTATCGCGACGAGGCATAGAGATAGACCCCAAGAAGGTCAAAGCAATAACAGAGATGCCTCCACCAAGAACACTCAAACAGCTCAGAAGCCTACAAGGAAAGCTTCAATCAGTGCGTCGGTTCATTTCTCAGTTAGCAGACAAGTGCCAACCTTTTACGCATCTCCTATGCAAAGACACAAGCTTCAAATGGGATCCCATATGTCAAAAAAGCTTTGATAAGATCAAGGAGTATCTTGCCAATTCTCCAATCCTAGTACCACCAATTCCAGGACGCCCTCTCATACTCTACATCTCGGCAACCACTACAGCACTGGGGGCACTCTTAGCTCAGCATGATGATGACAACAAGGAGAGAGCCATCTATTACATCAGTCGCACTCTTGTCGGATATGAGCTTAATTATTCACCTATGGAAAAAGCATGCCTTGCAGTGGTCTTTACCACTCAAAAGCTTAGACATTACATGCTCAGTCACACAATCAAGCTCATTTCAAAGGTGGACCCCCTCAAATATCTACTATCAAAGACAACTCTCACAGGCCGTATGGAAAAATGGGTCATGATACTCAGTGAGTTTGACATCCAGTATATTGATCGCAAAGCAATCAAAGGGCAAGTCATTGCCGATCAACTAGCAGAAGCACCACTGGTGGATGCCTATCCACTAATCATGGAATTCCCTGATGAACACTTATGCATGATTGAAGAGCAGCCCATGTGGAAACTATACTTTGATGGCTCCTACACATCACATGGATCAGGGGCAGGAATCCTATTCGTCACACCTCAAGGTGACTACATCCCAAAATCATTCAAATTGGGATTCCCATGTACCAACAACATTGCAGAATATGAGGCACTCATCTTAGGTCTCAGAACAGCCATTCAGTGGAATATCATAGAATTACAAGTATTTGGAGATTCACAGCTGATTATCAAACAAGTCCTAGATGAATATCAAACAAAGGATGACAAGTTGCTACCTTACAAAGAGCTGGTGGACAAACTGCAAGAGCATTTCCTACATCTACAGTTCACACAGATCCCAAGACTTCAGAACAAAGCAGCGGACGCAATGGCAACCATTGGATCCTTGTTAGAAATCCCACGCGACGCATCACAATATGAATTCCTAGTCGAGCAGCTACATACGCCAGCTTATGAGAACGCTGATGCAGAAATGGTATGTGTCTTGGTTGGTCCCCAATCCCCATGGTACCACGACATCCATGCATATCTAAAAAATGGTATCATATCTCCCCATCTCACCAATAACCAACGCCAAAACCTTATTCGCAGAGCTTCCCGCTACACTCTTGTAGCCAACACCCTATATCGTCGTGGGTATCACAATGTCCTATCTAGATGTTTAGACTCAAACGAGGCCGTCCTGGCCTTACAAGAAGTTCACGCTGGAATTTGCGGTGCCCACACGAGTGGCATGGTTCTAGCAAAGCAGCTGCTTAGAGTTGGATATTATTGGCCAACAATAGAACATGATGCATGTGAATTTGTCAAGAAATGTCTCCCATGTCAACAGCATGCCAATTTGATACATGCACCAGCACAGGATCTACAGCCTATTGCACCACCGTGGCCTTTTTCATGTTGGGGCCTCGACCTCGTTGGCTTGATCACCCCCCTCTCTTCGGATGGACACAAGTATATCATAACAGCCACATAGTACTTTACCAAATGGGTTGAAGCGATTCCGCTCACCCTTACTACTGGCATCCAAATATCCAAGTTCATCCTCTACCATATCATTTGCCGCTTCGGCATACCATCTACCATCTTCACAGACCATGGCACACCTTTTGAAAACCAGCATGTGGATGATCTATGTGCCAGACTCCACATCCATCACCGTTTCTCCAGTCCATATTTCCCTCAAGAAAATGGCCAAGCTGAGGCAACTAACAAAACTATCTTGAAAATCCTCAAGAAGATTGTCAATGATTCTGGTCGTGACTGGCACCTCCAAATCAATCCCGCCCTTTGGGCCTACCGCACTTCTTATCGCACTCCCACAGGCACCACCCCATACTCCCTTGTATATGGTGCTGAAGCTGTTCTACCGATCGAGGTTGAGCTCCCCTCATTGCGAGTCTCCATGAAGAACTACACCACTGATGAAGATTATCGTGTAGCCCGTCTCACACAGCTAGACCTGTTAGATGAAAAGAGACAGCAAGCATATGATCACCTGGTGGCATACCAAAATCGACTCAAAAGGAGTTATAACAAAAAGGTCCATCCTAGACAATTCCAAGTCGGTGACATGGTTCTTAAAGAAAATCAGAAGGTCCTAGCAAATAGAGAAAAGAAAGGCAAGTTTGAGCCTACTTGGTTGGGCCCCTATGTTGTCACCGCATCCTTTGGCTCCGGAGCCTATCAGCTATCAACACCAGAAGGCGAGCCCTTGAATGATCCTATTAACATCATCCATCTGAAGAGGTTCTATGCCTGAACCTGAACCAGCAACATCAGAAAATCCAAAAAAACATTCAAAAAAGCAAAAAAGCAAAAAAAGCAAAAAAAAAAAAAAAGCAAAAAAGCAAAAAAGCAAAAAAGAAAAGAGAAAGAGAAAATAATCGTCCAACGGTGAAAACTTGGCAATTCAAGCGCCTTGGACAAGTATGTTGGTGAAAACCTGGCAAACAGGCGCCAACATAGTAAACTGAGCTATTTATCTATACAGTAGTCCTTTCAGCTCCCATCTTCCTCCAACCCATCTGCAATCCATATTTTGTTCCAAAGCTTTGTACCATATCTTGTACCATATCCTTTTCCCTTTCCTGTACAGCGCATTCCTCTCTGTATTTATCCTTCTTGTCTCCGTCCTAGTGAGAGTCCCGCCGAGTGTGATCTTCCTATCCCCAATCCTGAGCTTCTGTACATATCCCTTGTGCATATCGTTCCTCCTTGTTGTACATAACCTTTGTCCATCCTGCAGCAGCATTTGATCAAATATCTTATCCCATCCCCAGCCTCAGAAAATTTGTAGTCCCACTCAGGCCTTGTGCTTCAGCAACATCAATTGATGACTTATCCTTGCTCATCCTGATTATTCCTTGAACTTCAGCTTTTGCCAGCGAACAACTACACTTATTCTCTCACCAACCCATGGGTCCTTGAGGATATATCGTTCCTCCTGTCCAACCAATCTTCCCACCATCAATCAAATCACATCTCTCTCCTTGGCAAAGGATGTCTTTTTGGAGTTTTCATTTTGACCTTGGATTTTGTCCTTTGGGTCTTGTTAATCTTTTACAGCTTCTCATTGTTCTCTACTCAACGTCACCACGATCCTTTATATCATGGTGTGCTGCGAATGAGGATCATCTGGGGCAAGGTCTTTTGATCTTTTGCTTCTGCATGTGAGTCAGTCATGTGTTTGTGGTTTCTTCAGCATCATTTCCACCATGCCTCCTTCGGGTTTCATGTGCGATGCTGGGGCAACCCTGCGTGTCTTTTTAGCGTCAGTCCTATGCAACGCTGGTGACAAGGCCTCGTGATCCCAGTATCCTTGGCAGGTCTCTAGCATTGCTATATTAAACTAGGTTGTGCTCTCCACATTTGCACTTGGAGCTTCCCCATCTCCCCTGCATCCTGCATCATATAGATTAATCTTGCATCCTCATGTAGCTGCATCCTGCATTTTGCATTCCATCTCATCTTGCATTCACTCATTTTTGCTCTTGGAAGCTTGGTTATTTATCTCCCCTTCTTCCTAGGTCCTTCCTTCTTTGTTTCCTTTCGAGAAAATTTCACAATGTTTGCTCCTTGCGTTATTTTCTCGAGGGGGCACAATCCCTTATTCCTCTAAATTCTAGCCTTGGGCATCTTATTTTCTTGTCTTTGACGTCATGCCACTTGCGACATCGCATCAAAGAGGGGCAAAATGTAGACACCTAAAAATCCTTTAGAAAATAAATTATTTTTATTTTCTGAAAAATCCCTGATGACATCATCATTTATTAATTAATTATTTATTTAATTAATTAATTTATTTTTATGTCATTAAATCCCTTTTTCTTAATTAAAAATATTTAATTAAGAAATCCCTCCCAAAAATGTTTAAATCTTATTTAAACATTAATCCCCTATTTATTAATTATTTTAATTAATAAATTGACCAAAAATCCCCCAAAAAATAATTAATTTATTTTTTGACCAAAACTTGGCCAATTTTCTTAAGACCACTAACCTCTTCCAAAATCTTCTAATCCCTTCTTAATTTCGATTAAAAGGCTAATCCCACCTTTTCTAACCCTAATCTCAACTCAAAATATTTAATTAAGATTAAATATTTAATTTTCATATTTATTGAAAATATTTCAATAAATTTTCCCAAACTTAAGCTTTTGGAATGAATAAACTTTTATTCCATAAAACCTAAGAGAATTCTAGACTCTTCTAGAAACTTCTCAACCCAACCTCTTCACCCATCCTAATCCTAAAATCCCCTAATCCTAATCCTAATCTTCCCCCTAACCTTGTCACATTCCCTAAACAAGGTTAGCCAACTCCTAAGCTTGACCCAAAGTCAACAAACTTCTAAAGGCTTCTCTTACATGCATTAAGTGCATTTAAAGCCTCCTTATCCCTCTTACATGCATTTATGATGCATTTAAGAAGCCCCTCACCCCTTTCTTACACCCTTTGACCTTAGGCACATTTCCCAAATTGTGCACATTCCTCCCATCTTTCAACCCAATGCCCTTGTGACACTTGTCACAAGGAGGTGGCCTTGAACTAGCACAATCCATGTGCTCCCCTTTGAATGAATCTTGGCCTCTCTTAAGGATTTTGATCCTAGCCACTCATTCATCCTCCCAAAAGTCTATAAATAGTCCTCATTTCCAAGAGCAAAATACCCATTCACCTTTCATTTTATGCATTGTTATCATGTCCATTTAGCTCTAGACTTAGCATAAGCAATACTAATTGTTAGTTTCTTTTTATCATCTTCAAGCTTTCTTAAAGAACATCATAGCTTAGCAATAATGGATTAACATAGTTTCTTTTATTGTTTTGCATAGCATATAGCATCATATCACACCTATATTTGGTCTAAAATCAATCTTAGTATGCATTAGAATATGCTCCAAGTGCTTAGAGAGCACACCCACATCCCTCTAATTGAAGCAAATCAAACATTTGCTCTATAGCACTTGTTTTTTTAGCAACAATCTTGAGGTGGCTTTGGTTTTGTTTTCATGTCTTATGCTATTTTTAGTTCATGAATATGTTAGATTAGTCTAATGTTTGAATGTTTCAGCCTTTCAAGACAGGTAACAGGTTCAAAATCATAGTCTACACATAATTTGTCTAGTAATTTAGTCATTCATTCATTAATTAAATATGATCATGTAAATCCAATTAATATGCAAATAAAGATACCTCAAGGAAAGTTGCATGACGCCCTTCCCTGTCTGTTGTGAACGTTGATGGTTCACCAATGCACATCTAATGCACATGCACAATAAGTTAGGATATAATTATTCATATAATTACATAGTAATCAAACATGTTAATTAAATTTTTTATTCGATACATACTTCTGCAATTGACGATGATGTGTAAAAGGGGACATTAGGATCATCGCCACTTCCACTGCCACTGCCACCACTGACATTCTTGCCCTGAATTTTCATCATAAACAATAGATACTAAATTAAATAGTTATTCTTTTATAAATGAAATATGATCAAAGCAATTTAATGAACTTGGAAATATTTACCTGTGTGTCAATGCCAAATGTCGTATTTAGAAAGTTATCAGTCATCAATCTAGAATCCTCTTGCTCTCTCTCGCCAGTACCAAATGTGCACAAGCATCCACATGACCGACAAATATGCCCCCTCGAGGATTGACCATAGTCAACCTCAACTAAAGGAGTGGCACACTGAATGAGAGTCTGTGTAAGAGCACTAATCGTGCCTAGTGTGTCTGCCTCTACATGTTCCTTCACAACAGAAGGAATACTAACATGATCCAACGATGGCTTGCCACTATCAACCCTAGGTGCGTCAGGGTCACGATGTGCCCCTTCTCGATCAAATGATGAACCCCCTCCTCTACCCTAAGAATCCAGCATGTCAAAATAATTTGGTACCTCCTTGAGTACAAACTCGCAATAGAGTTTCCTCAAGAAATATATAGGAACTTCATGATTGTTGCAAGGAGGTCAATCAAAGACCATCCACCATCTCTCCCAAAAATTATTTTTAATATCTTCATTTATGCACCAATGAATTGGGAACCTCCTTGTTGTAGTTCTAAGAGTATCTGCGTCCCCTGATTTTTTAAATAGCTGGCAAATGTCATCTTTTGTGATTTTTTTCTTTTTTATGTCCACATAAGATAATTTATTTGCATAATATTGTTTTTGTTCTTCTCTTTTATCCCGCCATATATTATTTTGCCCACTAACTGCGCTTACGTGGGTCGAGATTGCTTCCAATGATTTTGCAAGTCTTTCCCTTTCGGGATTTGTACCACTAGAATCTTTTAACCTATTAATTAAAGATTCTAATTCTTTTTGCCCTCTTTCAATTTGGTTCAACAAATTTTGTTGTGTTCCAGGAGGAGGTTTCTCGATTGGTGGAGGCAATTGAGGTTCATTTTCTTCATTTCTTTCTTCATTTAGCTCATCATGAGGAGACGGAGGGTTTGGTGGAGGGAGATTATTTCTTCCTGACAATTAAAAATACTACATTTTAAAATATTGATTACACAATAAATTTAAACAAAAACAAATTTGAAGAAAACAAATTTAAACAAAAACAAATTGTAACAAAACTAAAATTTTAAAACAAATAAGAGGCATGAGAAGTTGTAAAAACACTTACCTCTTCTCCCGGATCGAACTTGACGACGTCGTGGAGCCATTTGATCGATGGATGAAAAAAAACAATCAACTCACAAGCAACTATGATAGGGCGTGCGCACTTCCAAATCCTCTCTAAGCTGAAAACACGGGTTTGAGAAAAAAAAATGAGCTCAAACCCGTGTGCAGCAAATATATGTGACTTTTTACAAAGGGCGTACGCCCTTTGGAAAACATTAAGCATTGAAAACACTATGTTTTCCAAAGGGCGCACGCGCTTTGGAAAACTTAGTGTTTTCCAAAGGGCATATGCCCTATAGGGCGTACGCCCTTTGTCTTGGATTGCCCAAGCCTAAGGCTTGGGCAACCCAAGCCATAGGGCGTGCGCCCTATAGGGCGCACGCCCTTTAGTGCGTGCGCACTATTCGCGATGGGGGGCCAAAAAGAAAAGTGGCAACTTTTTAGTCCCCCATCTTTGTGCACTTACCCAAAATATGCTTTGTGTAATATATTTGACGGCAAATAAAAAGTCCAAAGAAATGCATTTTAGCTTTCAAAAATTATCTTCCAATTTTGAAGATCAACCTTTTGTATTTTAACATTTACTCTTTAAAATATCCTAATCAAATTTGTCAAAAATTATCTTTCAATTTTGATGAGCAACCTTTTTTGTAATCTTGTTTGTTCTTTTACATAAATTTAATTTTTAATTTTAATTTTAATTTTTTAATCTAAATTTCTTTTACATAAATTTAATTTGTAATTTTTTATTTTATTTTTTAATCTAAATTCTAAGTAAATGTCATCTGCTTATGAGAAGCTGAATTCCACGGCGTACACCAACATCCTCCAGACCATGCCAAAATATGGAAGTGAATTGTTTGACAGTGTACAAGTATAATGTAAAAGAAATGTTGTTCAGAAGTATAATGTAAAAGAACATTCAAAGAAATGTTGTTTAGAAGTATAATGTAAAATTCCACATCCTTTGCCAACATCCTCTCTACCTGCCACAATCTCGGAGCCTTGATTGGGGAACAAATTCAGTGATAAGGCTTTGAAAACTTTCAATTTAATTGCAGTTTGAAAATATAAAGTTGATTTTCACTACATCTTCCCCCATTCCTACTACCTGTACTAGTATGAAAATTTTAAAACAGGGAAAATGAATAGTTCACTGTACACTCTTCAACAAAGACTCGGAGAATGACATTAAGAGAGTTTTTGACAATGTTTGCTGACAAAAATAGAAGAAAATTTTCAACTTTCTAATAGAAGCCAAATCTACATCCCACACATTTCCATACAAATGGCAGGGGATTGATGAATCTTTTCAGGCTTAAATTGGTGGCGACTTCAAATGCCTCTGCGAATTCTAAAAGCGGGAGAGAAATGTCAAGGCAAGTGGGGTCCGTGCCAAATGCCACCTTACAAATGTTGTCGAAGGCAAATCGCTTGAAGACGTCTTGCATATCCACCCGACTCTACGATTTCCAGGGCGCCCCGTCAGCGTTGAATATTCCATTACTGAGCAGATCTTTGAGGAGGAGCCGGAAATAGTTGCCCTTTGGGTGATTCTCAAAACGGGTCTTGAGCAAGTGCTCCACATTGCCTGGATCGGTGGTGATAACCACCTTTACACCGGGGTGCTAAAAAGAGATTGTGTTGGAAGAGGTGTGTTGGACAACCTCCATCAGCCATTCTAAGAGCCGGCTTCGGTTCTTCAAGAAAGCAAACCATGAACCCACAACCGGATAAGATGTAGGCACAACATTTTCGTCTCTTCGGCTTATGAGTGTGTAGATGATACAACCAACAATCAAGCCAAGGACGGGAAGGCTTAAAGTAGATTTTTTATAACAATATTAATTTAGACATCAATTCTTGCATGAACTTTTAAGGGTTTTTCAAAGTGATTTAGAACTTATACTGATCCAGTTTAAGAAAGGATAAAACATAATTTATTTGAAATATTTTTACAAAAACTGACATAGACGTCATGAGTTTTAACAGGTTATCCAAATCATACATGGCTCTCAATACCACAACTGTGTGGGAAGGTCATCCAATCAAACCCATACCCAACAAATACCTTTACCCAAAGCCTTCTGTCCAAACCTACACACATTGCCCTGTCTTTCCAATGTACCCTTTCAAGATTTGACATGCATGTTCAGATAAGTCAAAAAAAAAAAGCCCTACAGAATTAATTGTACCTTGAATTTCTGCAGTCCGTACTTTGAGATAACACAATGCCAAATAAAATATACAAAATATTTAGCTAATAATGATTAAATTAGAGATAAGCGCATTTGTGACAAAATCCACCAACATTACATGTCCAGCCAAAGAACCAGAAAGGTCCTCCACAACAGCCTAGAATACAGTCACGTTCCTAAGGAGTAGGAGCTGTAAAAGTTCCCACTACTGCCTCTACATGAACTATTATTGGCTGGGAATAGTCGGGCCACCCATTTTCCTTATACATAGTCTACTTAACATGGAACTGTCTATACTGAGGATTAGAGTCTAGCGATAAATCTCAGGGAGTATATCATCAATAGAAAAGGTTATAAATGTTCTAAACTTTTGGATGTTAGATTAGAAATGATATAGAGCTGAATGCTACAGAATAATTTAAAAGTTTAGGATAGAAGTTGCAAAAAAATGTTGAAAATTCATTCAAACACACCTTACGTCACCATCCATATACCCTTATGGCCTATCGCTGGGTGGCATTATGAAAATTGTCTTCTCCACCGTGCACCTTTACCACTGTCATTCTCTTTATAACCTGCAACCTTACAACACCTCATGATTGGAAGATTTGAGAGTAAATAGTATAATAGAAAAATACTAAAAAACTCCCTTTCAGCTTTCAATGTATTTACACTACCATTTTCTCTTTTCCAGTCTGTAATAAGACTCTAAGCCTGTGGGCGCGGAAGAAGTTGTTGATGAAATCTGTAACTGTAATGACTTTAACGCACTTGTCACATCGATATCTGGAAATGCAGTCACTGCGCCGCAATCGGACAGAACAATTTCGGATAGTTTCTTGCATCCAACGAGGAGCGGTGGGGCAGCCATCTTACAACAATTTTCGAGGACAATACTCTCGAGCTCCTCGCATCCTTTACAGCAGAGAGCCCCCTGCACTTTATCGCACATCCTAAATTTCACTTTCTTTAAATACGAAAAACCTTGTAACAATGGGAACTCTAACAGGGAAGGACAGCTAACATTAATCTCTTTGAGATGAGAACATGACGTAAGATCTCCCAGCTAACTGATCACCTGGCTGACTGCAATTTCGATCTCAAGATATTGTAACCCAGTGAAGCTGCTTAGCTTGGGAAGCTTTAACGCTTTACCTAGCCCTCTAATCTGTAGCCACGCTAGGTTTTGCAAGTTTTCCATCCCGTCAAGTGCTGAAAGGACTCTGCAATCGTGTAATGTGACACTTCTCAGACTATCCATCCTGCCCAAGTCAAGCTTGTTCACATTCTGCACACCTACGAGCTGAAGCATCAACAGATTTTCAAGAGACTTTGGAACGATCTCAGACGACTTTCGATGCTTGCATCCCTCCAACTTAACCAATTCAAACCCTGCATTGTCCTGTGAAATAAACCCTCGTGGTTCGTTGCCCTCGCAACACAGCCATCTCCCCATTTCTTTTGCTTTGCTTTCAGCGAACTCAATATATAGACCGTGTTTACGAATCTCAGGTTTAAATTCTTCAATAAAAGCCATCTTACACCGCTCTTCAACGTGAAACCACATATAAATTAAACGTTTAATGGTTTTCAATTAAACAATCAAATAATAAACAAAAAAGGTTTAAAAGCAAATATTCAACTCACTGCTTCCTCAACAAATTTGATATCTTCGTTACAGCTTATTGCAAGCCACTCAGTAACATTGTGGGGAGAAATGTTGGGGGGTATATATAGGCTGAGAAGCATGAATATGGTGCAATGTTTGGGCTTCATGTCATTAAAAGCTTTGTCGAGCAATTCGAACACATCATCCAAACCATGTAAAGATTGGTCTGCCAAGGCATCTATCTCAGCAACCCATTTTGACAGATTCGAGCCATATTTACAGGAGAGGTACCTACCAAAAGCTTTTAAGGCTAACAGATGAAATCTTCGACCATTGACACCACTGAGCTCTTGGAAAGCACATCTGTTTGCACAACTCAAAGCAAAAATCTCCAACAACCACTGACCTGTCCGCCAAAAACTCCACCAAACCTGCCTCGCCTTTTGCCATAGTCGGACATTTTCCGAAGGTGAACAACCTCTGAATGCAATTGATGCTCCTCAGAGACTCTCATACATGCACGGCCAAGAATTTACTCCCCCACTCCTCACATTGGCGGTAAATGAGTGAGAGTGGTTTGTTAAGCCACGATCATTTCAAAACTAACGAACATAATAAAAATTATATCTTTCCGACTAACGAACATAATTTGCAAACGGAAAAAGGAAAAAGTGACTGGATAAATTTTCCCGTATCAGACAATTCCGTCATGGGCGATGCCCACAATAAAAAGCCTATCGGCTTAATTATCTTCATTGATCAGGGTAACGATTTTCTTTAGTGTGGTGAGCTTAAGTTGTCCACTTAGGGTTAGTATTCATTGCATTGAATAATACTCAAAGGTGAAGTAGGGGATTGAAATATTTGTGCTTATAAAAACTAAATCCTCTCAACAAATATGATAAAAATGAATGGATAGCATATTAATGCACCAGTGGTCATGATGGCAGATCTGATGGCCGCAGGACTCCATTCGGGATGAAGTGACTTGAGAAGAGCAACAATTCCAGTGACATGAGGGCATGACATGGATGTTCCTGTTAAGAAATTGAAGACCACAGAGCGTTTGTCCACTTCTATTTCTGAAGGTGGAATCTCTGGAGGCCACGCTGCCAGAATATTCACACCTGGAGCTGTTATATCAGGCTGCACAATTGCAAATTATAGGCTGTAAATAAACCCTAAACCTTAAACCATTCGATCAGACAAAAAATTTCGTTGTAACAATATTTTCTCAAATATGGTGAGAGCATATGATCTTGATATTCATTAGACATGCAATCCATTATACCTTCAGAATGTCTGCAGATAGTGTGCTGGGCCCCCTTGAGGAGAAGTAGGCTACAACAGGGGCAGGTTCAAGTCCCACAACATTTCTACTTGGACTCATTCGAACAACAGGGGACCTGACCCAAATATAATAAAAAAATGTTTTATAAACGATAATTTTTTTAACGAATTACTCTGGATTCATATCTGAATTGATTTCAACTCACTTAGATGACTTGAAATATGAAAAGATCTTGGTCCCTTGCTCCATATCTACATACACTACAGGTATAAATGAAACCTGTGGCACCACTTTGGTGGGCACTTCTGAGTATATTAATGCAGCCCCTCCTGCTAGGTACACACTTACAGCTGCAATCAAGCTGTCGTCACTCCCATGAGTTCCAAAGCATAGCACTATTTTTCTTTGAACCAATCTTGGTATAAGAGATCCTATTGAACATGATCTGTACATGCATGTGTAAAATGTTGTGAGCAAAATTTACAACCAATCTAAGAAAAAGCTTGATCTTTGTATTGAGATCTACATACCCTTTCCTTGAGGCTGAGGCTCCATCTACCAGTGGTACGAATGAGCTGTTTGGTTTTTGAGTGTTTACTCCTTGTCCCTTCCAACACAGATACAATTGAAGATATCAGTTTTGTACAATATTTAATGCTTCTTCTTGCTTTTTGAATTTGATTGTATTTTTTTCATCAACATTTCAGATCCCACTCTAGAGTCTATCATCAGAACGTTAGAAATTTAGAAGTAATTCTTAATAATTCTTTTTAAGAATTGAAGAGCATTACAGGTACCTTGATACTCTTGTTATTTCCAAGCATTAAATTTGTAGGAAAGCTACGGTCCATAGGGCTTGCTGCTACAGAAATACCCCAAGGACCAGTATTTGTAACAGAAGCAGGGTCAGGGCCAGCATTTCCTGCTGAAAGTACCACAGGAATACCCTTTTCCATTGCATGGAAGGAGCCTATATCTATGCTTGAAGCAAAATAGTCAGGCGAAGGTGTTCCTGATCCCAGGGAAACAGATAGCACATCCACTCCATCACTGATGGCATCATGGAAAGCAGCAAGGATATCTGCATCACTACAGTCACCACCTAACCAACAAACCTTATACATTGCAATCCTTGCTCGAGAGGCACCTCCTCCAGCAATTCCTCTTCCTAAACCCAAAAAGCTTGCATTTTTCACTTGACTTACACCTGCTGTAGAGGTTGTGTGTGTTCCATGCCCACTGTGATCTCTAGCTGATCTGTATTCTGGAACTTCAGTAGTATTTAAAGGCCCCCTAGCTTCTTCATAGCCTTTGATATACCATCTTGCACCCACTAGCTTTCTATTGCATGTGGACTTATTAAATTTCTCTCCTTCCTCACACACACCCTTCCAACTACTAGGTGGTGGAGGAAGTGTGTTGTCTTCGAAGCTTTCTGATTCTGGCCAAATGCCTACAAATAAAACTTTATCAAATCATATACATTAAACTTATAAACTTGCCCATGATCAAAATAAATACTTTTGAATAAATTTTATGTATGTTCAAATAATGATATAATTACAAGTTTCTCTTAAACTCACAATTCTCTTCTAGTACGATATAAATTAACATTGTTTTGTGATGAAACTAAAATCATGAATAAACAGAGTATTTGATAACTAAACCTACAATTTAAGTTCAAATTTTGTCAGTAATTGACTCAATTTACTTTCTTTTTAGATTATCATGGGTATATATTAAAACCCATGTTGGTTTTCCCACCTCCGTAACAGTTATGATGAAACAGAGTGCATGCCCCAGGGAGGACATAGACTAAATAATAATGGAAACGCCGAAATACTCTACTCTGTTCATTTAAAAATGAAAGAAATGGTAAAATTCTAACCTGAGTCTATCATACCAATAACTAGGCCTTCTTCTCTGTGGGTTG
Organism: Chamaecyparis obtusa; assembly: GCA_027943335.1. NCBI lineage: Eukaryota > Viridiplantae > Streptophyta > Pinopsida > Cupressales > Cupressaceae > Chamaecyparis > Chamaecyparis obtusa. Next base: position 92,662 of record BSBK01013449.1, on the reverse strand, counting down.
TTTCCTGTACCGGCATCCTTGTTAGACCATCCAAAGGCAGTCCCATGAAGTCCCAACTGTGTGTTGTATGTAGCTTCAACACTCTACTCTTGAAGACAGAGACAACACCTTGCATGGCTATCCAAATTCCAATTATTAGGAAGAATTTTTTCACAGATATAAGAGCTTAATCACATCAGGATGGTGGTGTGATTGGGAAGTAAACATTATACATAACTCCTAAATCTATATTTATGCATAATTCAAGCAAGTGGAAAAATACTTGATATTGTATTGGCCTGGGCTGCATTCAGTTTTGCTGCAAATCCAGAGAAGCTACTGTAATAACCTCTCCGATAATTATACTTGGACTCTTTGATTTGGACATTACATTATGATGGTTAGAGCTATGTATTCACATTTATGTTTATGATGATGATATGCTTATCAGATATTTAGACATACTTAGTTATAATTATTGTTTATTGTTTATGAAATTGGAAATCATTTATCTTGTATATGCTTATGAAGATTTAAAGAGCTAACCCAAGGATTTGGAAGCTAACCATTATATATATGTGATTCCTCATGTTTTATGTATATGTGATTGATGTGTTTCATGACTCAGGTCGAAGTCGTAGTTACTCACTTAGTTGAGGTCGACACGATGTATCGATCCTGGTCATCTGTTTGCAAATGCCTTATTGTATATATCTATGCGCATGTATCTCTTCTCGGTGATGCAGGCTTGCAGGGACTGGGCATCGTCTCCACCTAGTCCCACAGGTGTGAGCGAGCCCTCAAAATCCTCAATCGTTGTTGTTGTTACGGAGATATCACCAAGGTTCCATGAGAAGGAACTCAACCTCTAACCCTTTTGACCTTTAGGCGGGGAATTCTTGAGTCAATCCCTTGTGTTGTTGATATATCATTGTGTATAACAGTTTGTTAGATTATGGTGATCTTGTTTCTTGTTCTTGTCCCTTTCATTTTAGGAGACTAAGGTTTGGATATGGTAGCTTTAATTGTTCTTAATAATATGCTCGATTGTTGCTCCTAGATAATTTATTTCATGCGAGTATTGAATGTTGTGGTTAATTTCACTAATCTTGTTAGACCATCTTGTGTTAGTGATCACCATATATATATATATATATATATATATATATATATATATATATATATATAATATATATAAATATATATATCCTAATTTTACTTTGTATGGAATATGATTTATTATTTGATTGGATAATAATATTTTATAATACCATAATAATAAGATTTTTATGATATTAATAATAACATTGTTTTTAATAATATGATATTAATAATATTATTATTTTTAATAATATTATAATAATATATATACACATAAGCATATGGGTGCACACATATGCCTATGGTTGCATATATATATATTTAATAAATATTAGTGTGTGAAAGTAATTGTATTTTAAATTATAATAATAAATAAATTATTTACTTAAAGGATTAATTATTATATGGTAAAACTTTTACCATAGCTTTAGTAAATATGGTGATAAGTAATAATAGTAATAAATTATTTCCTTTTCCTTAAATAAAGAAAAATAACATTAGTTTACTAATATTTATGAGGCTCTCATATTAGATTTTATTATTAATAATATTGAATTAGCTATTTCCTTCCCGTGAATGGCTTTAATGAATAAATTAAATCCTAAACTATAAACTATCTTTTGGTTGGCTGAAAAGGAGACTCAAGAAATTGGATTATTGCTTTGAGAGGATATTGTATTTAGGGAGGGTTTTTGGCTGGATTAATCATAGGAGAATTTATCTTAATTTTAGGATATCATTATTGATTATTTTATATTTGGAAAAGGTGGTGTTTGCAATCGGAAGGCTTTGGTGGAGTGCTGGAAGTAGGCCAAGTTGATTGATTCCTTCTTCTTCAATGGTTGTCTTCTCCGGAATCCAGGTAGGAGCTATCCTGCAAGATGCTCCTCCTTATTTGATTTGTGTGATTGTTTTGTTCTGTATTTGTGGTTGCTTCACGTGTATAGGCAATATGAATAATATATTATTATATTGTATTATGTTTGTTTTTCCTGTGTGAAGGGACTTAGGAGAAAGGATAGATATATAGTAAATATTTTATTGTACAAATGATTATTTATTCTTTTGTGTGTTATTATATTTTTTGTAAAGCTATATTGTTTGTTTACTTGCTGGAAAATATAGGTTGTGATTTAGATTGCGAACTATGTAACTACTCTTGCCTACTCTCTGGGAAAAAGATAGTATTATTAATTGTATGTACACAAACCTAGAGAAATACAAACTATCCTATTACTTTTAATAATAATAAAATTCATCAACACAAGATCAAATTTATTTAAACAATAATCTTATCTATGACTATCCTAACATGACAGATATCTGCCCTCTAGATAGACCCATACTCAGATGTCTATAACTTTTTATTCAGATTAAAAATCCTCAATCTCTCCAGTGAGGATGGGCGTAATTAAGTTTTGTAAAACATATCCGAAGCTCATAAAGATCCAACGGTTGGTTTTAAAGTTATGGCCCCCGCACTGAGGGTCATTTTTTCTGATACTGTATTGTTCGTCAATCAGTGATCTCTATTTTTAATCTCTTGTATATACCTGCATCCAAAAACTTAATAACACATACTTATATATTAATATTCTTCTCTCATAATCCATAATAACCAAAGAAATTGAAGAGCCTATGTGCTCATTAAAGCTTCAAAACAATTGATCGATTGCACCAAATCAATAACAAGGATAGTCAATGTAAATGATGACTTCCTCTGTTCAAAGCCTCATAAAAATAAATAAAACTTGTATGGAAATGGTTAATAATAGAAACTAATATTATATAAATCTATTTAAAATCTCATTTGCATTGGAATGGAGTTTTTCTTTAAATACAAAGGGGTTGGCTATACCCTCATGGCAGAGAACACGAACGTTGTAAAGCTTTTCATTTGTATTCAAAGAAAACTTTATTTCCCTCTCTCTTCCACACACCAAACCCTCTAAAAATCTCTCCAAATTTGAGTTTTATGTGTCTATGATGTTTTGGTAAGGGTAGGAAACCTAGCTTGTCACTTAGAGTTTCCACCTAGCCTTAGAACTTTTGGGAAAGGGTTTGTACTTTAATTTTATTTTCAGTTGTTATTTGGGAAAGGTTACTCCAACCCTAGGTACGACCTAGATATCACTTCCTTGTGGACCTTGGTGTTTATCTCCTAGCACGGGGTAGTGGACCTTTGTGGATCCACATGGTTGGGTGGTGATTCTTTTCGAGGTATTGTTCGTGTTTGTGCTATTCATGGAGCATCAGAAGCTGTTGAAGATATTTCTCACTATTTTTCATGTTTTATCTTAGAAAGAAAATTGCAAAAATATTGTAAAGTGTTATTCATATTCATGTAATCCTATAAGGCCTTGTATAGTAGAAGATATATTGTAAGCATTCATGTAATTGGGAAGGGTATATCTAGAAAAATTATGAGAATGAAAGTCAATATGTATTATTGTTGTTGGAAGCAAAGTGGTCTGCTTCTTATTACTATTGTTCAAGAAAAGTTAGTAAAACAAATGTGTTAATTTCATATGAGAAATAGTTTAACTCCTAGATAAATTCTTTTGCAAAGATTATGCTTTAAATGTTTATGAAATAAGGTTTAGGGAATATTGATGGAATCAATTTGGTTAGTAATCAAATGATAGCATTTATATTTCTCTCTAAAGAATTTCTAAGGTTATGCTTTAAGAGTTAGTACGCTTAATGATCTTAAAATAATTATAAATGTACTATAAGGGAACCTTGGAAGGAATGTAAGTTAAATGATGTTTATGGATTGTTCATGCAGATCTTTTAAAGTTCAAAATTTTTCATAATTCGTTACTTAGGTTTTCTTTTCTAAAGAGAATCTTTGTTCTCTTTCCTAGTTCCCTTGCGGGGCATGACATCTTTGGTATCAGAGCACTAGGTTTCCACACTGGGACTCTTAGCTCACTTACTGCTTAGTACTTTGCATAGTTTTATTTTGGTTTTTCATTATAATACATGATCCTAAATATAGGAACTATGTTCTTGGTATTCATGCTATAGTGTACCCATGCTTCTATGGTTAGGTTGTCTTACATAAATTACTTCTATTTTTTTTCATTCTAAATATAATGAATGAGCCTCCTGAATACTTTCATAGACAGTGGATATCTTTCTAATAAATAAATGTTAATGAATTCCACATGTTTCATATCACCCTTTTGTTGTACTCCTAGAAAGACTCAAATTAGTATTACAAGTTATTTTGTACCATAAGTGTTGTCAATAACCAAGCATATCTCCTCTAAAACTTGTCATCACGAGTGCTTGTTATAGCGATTATAGGTTGCTTGATTGAGTTGAAAAGGCTTAACACCGTATTCTATTTTAAATATCATAATAGCTATGTGTGACCAATGAATTTAGTTAATGATGTTACTATGGTAGTTCTCCTTATTATAGATGCAAATGATGAAGTTACCACATACATATTATAGGCTATTGTAAGGACTGAAATATTGTGTCTCTCTCTTTCTTTTTCCCTATTTTAGAATAGAATTGAAAAACAAATCCTTGTACAAAACATGAATTTAGGACCTTATTAATTATGTTTCAACATTGGAATTATTGGGTAATCCTTCTGGGTCATGTTGTTGTTGAAGAATTACTAATAGTGGGGAACATCTGCTAAATTAGCATTGTGAGTATTTCTCTTTGGATTTATATGCAAATGATAATGAGACATGATGCATGATTGATTTTGTTTTTATAACACTTGAATGTTTACATGAAATTTCATTAGGGTTATTTGATAATAATAACCACAAATTGAAAATAAAATATCTCTTCTCTATTCATGGTGAATGACCATCAAATGATGTTATCTATATAAAGTAAAAATATGATTTAATTTTTTTGATGCTAGAAATTCATGGCTAAAAGACCTAAGGTCCGTCTGTGACTATAAGCCTATGTAAGGATTAACCATAGAGATGAAATTAGGAGTTTTTCATAATGAAAGGAATATGTGTTCTTTTGGTACAATTATTGAAGGAATAGGTAGGGATGATATAATATTTTCTTGACTATCTTTCTGAAATTATTTGTTCTTGACTTGGTGAATAGGTAAAATTTAGATGAAATATGAATGCTATGGTAAGTCCAGTAATAATGTGATTATCCTCCCCAAATTTCAATATTAGGGAATTGAGAATTCAATGTATTTCCTTATGAGTATTGAAGTCATTATGTTAGTGAAAACTAGTGTCTTGAAATGTCTATATGGTTTGTTGTGTCTTTATTGGAGGGATTTACCATGTGTAATGAAAGTACCTAGCTAATTCATTTGTTTGAAAGGATGATACTTGGTCCACTCTTAGTGTCCCTGATTGGGTGAAAAGTAAATGTCCATAATGGTTTATAATGATTAGTTGTGAATTTGTTATGTGACTAATAAATGTACATAGTACAAGTTTATTGTTTCCTTTCCTTAATTAAAACAAATATGTGTTGATTCAATGATTCTTGAAGAAATATAGTGTATCATTTTTTTTCTTGTGCCTTATTTTATATAAGTTAAAGTCATCTTGAAAATATATGTTATTATGGGAATGGCAGAGATTGATATGTGTACATTGGATATTGGCATATGCCCATGAGGAGGTGAAATGTGATTAAGTATGTCATTGGTATTTTTATACCAGGTAGACAAAGTGAGTTGTGAAAATAAAATAAATTGGAATATATGGATGCTATGTGATGTTATTGTGTACTTCCTTGTAAATGTGATAAAACCAGTGCCAGTGCTTATGTTGGGTGTTGTGTATAACCAGTAATTAGTTGAGTTCCATGGAGTGGTGCAATATAATTACCGTCCATGGAAGTTATGTTTGGATAAGGGTATGGGAGAACCATACCATTCATGTGTTGCCTTCTTGTTTGTCACCCTACTGAGTGCCAACCCATGAGTGTTGGTAATTTAGTATGTGGAGGGGTGGTCGTAGCACCATTTCCTCAGGTATTTATGTGGCGTACATATAATGGCGGCGCGAAGTGACCTTAGCTTCCACTACTCGAGGGAAAAGAGTAAACTATGCTTCCCCTTATGATGAACCTAAACATTTGGTTCATAAGTGTTTATCCTAATTCCCACAGTTCTTGAGCACAATACCAGTACTTGATATGAGCCTCTAAGAGGAGATATATGATTTATGGATATGTACATTTCTATGTGGTCTAGCATGTGGAGGGAGATTTTGTTAGCCCATGCTATGATGGATACCATATTCGCACATGTTCCAACATGATCCAATGCATATGATGCCACGCCCCACTGTTGTTCCGACATAGTGTGAGGTGATGATGCTGTGTTGCTGATGGTAGTGAGCCGAGCTCGAGAACACGATGCCATGTACATGATTACGTGAAGGCGCAGTATATGTATGTATTTTGTTTCCTACTTGATGTAGAGTATATTGGTGATACTTGCATGCTTGTAGAGGGGCACCCATGGATGCTCGGTTTGTAGACGCGGTAGGCATATGGGTAGTCCCAAGCCATGTATACCTCTGGCTACGATGATGATCTATGAGAGACATCTTATGCGGGGTGTGTCCTATGTGTGCCTATTCCACAAGGAACACTGCCATGCGACATACGACCAAAGTGTGTTTACTCCACTTGGTGTATGGTCATGCCAGGTGGGTTGGCATGCTTATTCTGCACCATCCGATGCAGGGGTGTTGCCGAGGTGAACCCCCTATGCCATGTGAGTAGTGTTGCCCGGGCCCAACCACATGAAAGGCTATTGCGATAGCTAGACTTTGTTCCCTCCTTCCTCGTGAGGTGACTAGATATAGTCACATAGTGATGTGATGTACAATTTATGATGAATTTCTTTTATCTTCAGTTGTGTAGACCAACAATTCTATTATCTTTTTCTATAATAGTTTAGCCAAGACTTATGAAATTTATCTTGGATTCTTCTTATCTTATTGTTGAGATTGATAATTCTATTTAGTTTTATTATTATTATTGAGCTTTGATGGCTAAACTATCTTCTTTTGTAATGTTGGTCTTGTGTTGTGTTGTGATTCCTCACTAAGGACGCATGAGGCAGACTTGGTGAGTGTATATGAGGAAGTAGATGCAAGGAACCCTTGAGGATGGGGGTATGTGAGGCTATTATGCAGCTAGTATCCACTGCCTTCCTATGTGTGGTGTTTGTTCCTTGGAGGCTAACCACCTTACACAAACAAGGGATATGACACGTGGACTTGTATGGAGGGTCTTCATGACAAAGGCCCGAGATACCATCAAGCCACTATGTGAGGTATTGATTATGGATTTTGGATATAGATGAGACTAGTATTGTATCCTGGAGTGAGAGCTTGTCTAGAGAGGCATATCCACTACTGATCCTTGTGATGTGTAATCCCAGTGATGTGGACTGATATGATTGTTTATGAGGCACATTTGGATATGCTCAATGTTTTATATTAGATTGAAATATATTGCTGTGTGGATGCAAGTAAAAATTTGATTTGCATGTATTAAAAGAGAAGGAATTTGTAACACCTTCATATGTTTTAAGGAAAATTGAGTGGTTAAAGCTAGGGAAAATTCTATTCATAATGATATTTGATCAAGTTGAAGTTATCCCTGTTGGTAATAGTTAAATTGATTGGGATATATATTTTCTGCTTAACCATATTATGAGGATTATTTTCTATATAGTGTATAGATTCAAGGATTAGTTATGTATGTGATATCAGTTAAAATATATTTAAGAGATAATGTTTGATGTATTTCCATTTCTAACTTGCTAACTTCCAGGAGTAAGTCTCATCTTAGGGGGGGAGGATGTAATAACCTCTCCGATAGTTATACTTGGACTCTTTGATTTGGACATTACATTATGATGGTTAGAGCTATGTATTCACATTTATGTTTATGATGATGATATGCTTATCAGATATTTAGACATACTCAGTTATAATTATTGTTTATTGTTTATGAAATTGAAAATCATTTATCTTGTATATGCTTATGAAGATTTAAAGAGTTAACCCAAGGATTTGGAAGCTAACCATTATATATATGTGATTCCTCATGTTTTAAGTATATGTGATTGATGTGTTTCATGACTCAGGTCGAAGTCGTAGTTACTCACTTAGTTGAGGTCCACACGATGTATCGATCCTGGTCATCTGTTTGCAAATGCCTTATTGTATATATCTATGCGCATGTATCTCTTCTCGGTGATGCAGGCTTCCAGGTACCGGGCATCATCTCCACCTAGTCTCACAAGTCTGAGCGAGCCCTCAAAATCCTCGATCGTTGTTGTTGTTACGGAGATATCACCAAGGTTCCATGAGAAGGAACTCAACCTCTAACCCTTTTGACCTTTAGGCGGGGAGTTCTTGAGTCAATCCCTTTTGTTGTTGATATATCATTGTGTATAACAGTTTGTTAGATTATGGTGATCTTGTTTCTTGTTCTTGTCCCTTTCATTTTAGGAGACTAAGGTTTGGATATGGTAGCTTTAATTGTTCTTAATAATATGCTCGATTGTTGCTCCTAGATAATTTATTTCATGCGAGTATTGAATGTTGTGGTTAATTTCACTAATCTTGTTAGACCATCTTGTGTTAGTGATCACCACATATATATATATATATATAATATATATAAATATATATATCCTAATTTTACTTTGTATGGAATATGATTTATTATTTGATTGGATAATAATATTTTATAATACCATAATAATAAGATTTTTATGATATTAATAATAACATTGTTTTTAATAATATGATATTAATAATATTATTATTTTTAATAATATTATAATAATATATATACACATAAGCATATGGGTGCACACATATGCCTATGGTTGCATATATATATTTAATAAATATTAGTGTGTGAAAGTAATTGTATTTTAAATTATAATAATAAATAAATTATTTACTTAAAGGATTAATTATTATATGGTAAAACTTTTACCATAGCTTTAGTAAATATGGTGATAAGTAATAATAGTAATAAATTATTTTCTTTTCCTTAAATAAAGAAAAATAACATTAGTTTATTAATATTTATGAGGCTCTCATATTAGATTTTATTATTAATAATATTGAATTAGCTATTCCCTTCCCGTGAATGGCTTTAATGAATAAATTAAATCCTAAACTATAAACTATCTTTTGGTTGGGATGGTTACAACGGTTGATTTTCCCGTGCAACCAATCTTTCAACCTATTTACAAGAGAGATATTTGAAGGATAGGCAAGTTGGCTGAAAAGGAGACTCAAGAAATTAGATTATTGCTTTGAGAGGATATTGTATTTAGGGAGGGTTTTTGGCTGGATTAATCATAGGAGAATTGATCTTAATTTTAGGATATCATTATTGATTATTTTATATTTGGAAAAGGTGGTGTCTGCAATCGGAAGGCTTTGGTGGAGTGCTGGAAGTAGGCCAAGTTGATTGATTCCTCCTTCTTCAATGGTTGTCTTCTCCGGAATCCAGGTAGGAGCTATCCTGCAAGATGCTCCTCCTTATTTGATTTGTGTGATTGTTTTGTTCTGTATTTGTGGCTGCTTCACGTGTACAGGCAATATGAATAATATATTATTATATTGTATTATGTTTGTTTTTCTTGTGTGAAGGGACTTAGGAGAAAAGATAGATATATAGTAAATATTTTATTGTACAAATGATTATTTATTCTTTTGTGTGTTATTATATTTTCTGTGAAGCTATATTGTTTGTTCACTTGCTGGAAAATATAGGCTGTGATTTAGATTGCGAACTATGTAACTACTCTTGCCTACTCTCTGGGAAAAAGATAGTATCATTAATTGTATGTACACAAACCTAGAGAAATACAAACTATCCTATTACTTTTAATAATAATAAAATTCATCAACACAAGATCAAATTTATTTAAACAATAATCTTATCTATGACTATCCTAACATGACAGATATCTGCCCTCTAGATAGACCCATACTTAGATGTCTATAACTTTTTATTCAGATTAAAAATCCTCAATCTCTCCGGTGAGGATGGGCGTAATTAAATTTTGTAAAACATATCCAAAGCTCATAAAGATCCAACGGTTGGTTTTAAAGTTATGGGCCCCGCACTGAGGGTCATTTTTTCTGATATTGTATTGTTCGTCAATCAGTGATCTCTATTTTTAATCTCTTGTATATACCTGCATCCAAAAACTTAATAACACATACTTATATATTAATATGCTTCTCTCATAATCCATAATAACCAAAGAAATTGAAGAGCCTATGTGCTCATTAAAGCTTCAAAACAATTGATCGATTGCACCAAATCAATAACAAGGATAGTCAATGTAAATGATGACTTCCTCTGTTCAAAGCCTCATAAAAATAAATAAAACTTGTATGGAAATGGTTAATAATAGAAACTAATATTATATAAATCCATTGAAAATCTCATTTGCTTTGGAATGGAGTTTTTCTTTAAATACAAAGGGGTTGGCTATACCCTCATGACAGAGAACACGAACGTTGTAAAGCTTTTCATTTGTATTCAAAGAAAACTTTATTTCCCTCTCTCTTCCACACACCAAACCCTCTAAAAATCTCTCCAAATTTGAGTGTTATGTGTCTATGATGTTTTGGTAAGGGTAGGAAACCTAGCTTATCACTTAGAGTTTCCACCTAGCCTTAGAACTTTTGGGAAAGGGTTTGTACTTTAATTTTATTTTCAATTGTTATTTGAGAAAGGTTACTTCAACCCTAGGTATGACCTAGATATCACTTCCTTGTGGACCTTGGTGTTTATCTCCTAGCACAGGGGAGTGGACCTTTGTGGATCCACATGGTTGGGTGGTGATTCTTTTCGAGGTATTGTTCGTGTTTGTGCTATTCATGGAGCATCAGAAGCTGTTGAAGATATTTCTCACTATTTTTCATGTTTTATCTTAGAAAGAAAATTGCAAAAATATTGTAAAGTGTTATTCATATTCATGTAATCCTATAAGGCCTTGTATAGTAGAAGATATATTGTAAGCATTCATGTAATTGGGAAGGGTATATCTAGAAAAATTATGAAAATGAAAGTCAGTATGTATTATTGTTGTTGGAAGCAAAGTGGCATGTTTCTTATTACTATTGTTCAAGAAAAGTTAGTAAAACAAATGTGTTAATTTCATATGAGAAATAGTTTAACTCCTAGATAAATTCTTTTGCAAAGATTATGCTTTAAATGTTTATGAAATAAGGTTTAGGGAATATTGATGGAATCAATTTGGTTAGTAATCAAATGATAGCATTTATATTTCTCTCTAAAAAATTTCTAAGGTTATGCTTTAAGAGTTAGTACACTTAATGATCTTAAAATAATTATAAATGTACTATAAGGGAACTTTGGAAGGAATGTAAGTTAAATGATGTTTATGGATTGTTCATGCAGATCTTTTAAAGTTCAAAATTTTTCATAATTCGTTACTTAGGTTTTCTTTTCTAAAAAGAATCTTTGTTCTCTTTCCTGGTTCCCTTGCGGGGCATGACAGCTACTGTTGTAGCTATAAATCATGGCCAATGCAGCAGCTTTGTGGCTGTCGGATCACATCATTAGTTATAACATTCCAAATTCAGGCAATTTGTACCCTACACATTTTAGAGTATAATCCTAACATGTAAAGGAGAAAATTGTCACCTTTCAAGAACAGATGTTAGAATCTGATAATGGATTTCACTATTGATATGGGGCTGATCAAACTTATTTCCTCCCATGTATGCTATGTATACCTGCACACAAATATATCCAAATAAGTATCATCAGCATACAAATAAATTTAGAATTTAGATGGTTAAAGATATTAAGTTTTTACAATCTAGTAGATTTGGAAGAGTATTTTTTGGATCAGATTGTGTAGCAGTTTTTGTATGAATTTTTTGAATCACTCTGTAATCTATCATCAGAATGAATGAGTGCTATTCTGATAATAGATAATAGTATGATCTAAAATGTTGATCGAAACACTACTATACAATCGAATAAGAAATAGCTCTTGCGAATTTGAATGGATAAATATAATAAGAAACGGCACTTCTGAATTTGAATGGATAAGTTGAAACATTTGTAGATAGACTGACTATATAAGTTATAAAAAGGGGACTCATATAATTACATGAACATCATCTCCATCTTCTTGGAGGGACTGAATGGGCAGTACGCACATTAACAGAATGAATGTGACAAGTGTACTTGTGGAAACTTCCATGTTTGTATAAAATGTGAAGAAAGTTGCGGAAGAAATATTACTTAAATAGGCTAGTGCAGTATACCTGTACTATTTCCAACTTGTGTGAAGCTCATGATGATCCCACAGAAAACTAATGAAATGCATTGTGGGGACAAACATTTCGTGCCCTTGAAGGCCGCTTATCCATTGTGTTTGTCGACATGTTCTTATTACATCCTATTTGGGTATGGTATGAGGAATAGTTACTAGTTTTCTCTTAATTCTGAGGGCTTGCTCCCATGATGTTTTTCTCTTTGGAGAGTAGCTTGAAAAACACTGAACCATCATATTATATTATTCATGCTGCCGGCATCACCCTTACGTGACTCTTCCGCTTATGGTTGGCCATGATCTGCCCCACTACAGCAGAGTAAATCTTTAGGGGAAAAGTGAAGAGGCTTGATTCATCACCTCACCATTCAAGACATGACATATACCCATCCATTTATTTTATTCACTCATAAATAAGGTATTCATCATCCCTCACATTTTTTGTATGATCTCATTTGGAGTAGCATTAGTAGTTTGTAATTTGACAATTTGTAACTATTATCAGTAAGTACTCATGGAATTGCTAAATACAATAGTGTCACTTGTAAGTTGTAAGGTATGTAAAAGTTATCCAATTAGAAAGATCATGCAAAGAGGGAGTAAAAAATGTGGGATTAGAAAATCTCAAGAAAGATATTTGATTTGCATTTGCATTCTACCAACAAGTTGAAAAGACAAGTGGAGTAGTTTAGTTGACAAAGGAAGTTGCTAATATACATTTTTCTCCTTGATTTGAGTATTGCCAATTGAGATTTGGGTAACATTATTAGTCATATTTCTCTCATAGTTTGAGAAACCATTGATAGTTCTATATGTCTTTCATATGATAGTTCTATTTTTACTAGACTTTTTTTCCTTGAAGGCTTGATTCTACCAGTGTATCATAATATGATATGGTTTTGTAATTAGGTCTAAAATTTGATGGTCACCTTTATGCATAATAAGAAAATCTAATGAATATTTGGTCATTGAAATTTCTTTAACTTGACATTTTAAGAAAAAACTATAACTTATAAAAAAAGTTCAAAGAGCATCTATTAAAAAATCTATAATAAATTTCATTTTTTAAATTTTAGAAATAATATTTCGAGGATATGTCAAAGAGTCTATAATGCAACTATTAATTTATTTAGAAGATGTAAGAAAATAGATTTATATATAAACATATTTTTTTTAAATGCAAAGAAAATTTAGTTTAAAAATTGGTATGATTGGTTATCTTATATTTCAAAAATAGAAAAAGACCTCAAATTTGGTTTATCAAATATATTAGATGTATGAACCAATGATATAGAATTATACATTTGAATTACTTCAAGAAACATAAATTCTTTATTTACAATAAAACACTATGATTATTTATTTAATTTTGTACATAATTAATTTTAAAACCAAAGAAAATGAAGAGCATGATGTAGTAAATTAGTAATGTGAAAAATTAGGATAGCACTTGCAAAGTGCACAACAACTTTCCTTATTTCTATACAATTGCAACAACTTTTATTGATCTCTCTAATTGTAAATCTATTTTATTAATAAAGTGTATATATAATAGAAGCAAAATTGTTAAAAAGATAACAATGAATACTTATAAAGTTTACAAATAAAGTTCAAAAATCTTTAATTTGTTGCTATAAAAATAAATTTAAAAATATTTTTGATAATCTTCTTAAAAATAATTATATCTTATTCTTTAAAAATATTATAAATTAATTTGTATTTCTATAATAAATATTATAAAATAATGTATATTGATATTATAAATTATAATACTATATTATAGTTACTTGTACTAAATTTTTATGGTTTACTAATTATTAAAAAAATTGGTCTAATAAGTTTTAAAATTGTAATTTATGATCTAAAATCGAGTGAGCGAGCAAGGGTTTTGTAAAGTTGTACGTGATGATAAGAAACACAAATTTTGTGGAGGAAATGTTGGTCATGTCTATTTTTATTGGAAAGGTAGGCAATGGCAATGTGTGGGCGTACAACTATCTATATACAAATTAGATTGTTTTCATGATAACCATAGAATTACACCTTCCTATTGGTTAACCTATAAGAATTCATTATCCTTGGTAAGTGTAGACACAAAAATTCAGTTATCGCTTGCAACTACACTTTTTACTAATTATTCATCCATGCTAATCATTTGGTCTTTATCATGTGTCGATGTTGTGTCTTCCTCTCATTAATTAAATAATTTTAATTAATTGATGATTTGTTAGAATAACTGAGAGGGGGGTGAATCAGTTATCTAGTGTCCCAATTCAAAATGTATAATCCAAAACAATTCTACTACTTCTGCAAGTCGGTAAACATAAAATACTTCCACTGTCTATGTATTTACCGATTGACAATCTAAACTCTGTAATAATTACCGATTAAATCCAACATGTAATATGCAAAGTATGATCACATAAAAATATCACAATCAACACATAACACAAGAGATTTAACGTGGAAACCCTGTAAAGGGAAAAACCACCTGGGACCGACAACCCAAAATTGTTCACTCTTCTGAAGTGAGGTCGGTGAAGACCCAACCCTGTTAAAGGTTTACAAACACATTGTTAAGTGTGACCTTGTTAGAGGATTTTAGACCAGAAGTTATCGTCCAACTAGCAGTCACTCTAGGGTTGACAGGATAACAATGTTCACTCTATGAATGAAACATCAAAAGACTTTCATAGTCCACTCAGTTAAGAGATTTGACTGTGTACAATGGTTAAATGTGTAACAGTAAATGATCTGCCTAAATACAACTTCAGTTTGCAGTTTACAGATCAATGTTCAGCTCATTCAAATATTTCTGACCAATATAACACTTCAGATTCAATACTGTATCAACTTACTGTCCGTCGGTAATAACTCTCTGTAGCTCGGTAACTGTTCTGCAGCTTGGTTCTTATTAACTAGTATGATCAGAAAAACTTCTTCATGCGATTATTCTACAGTATCTTCTTCTTCCAGCATACGTTTCATAATGAAACCAATGTCTCTTATATAGACAAGTAAATCATTTTCTTTGCCACCATCAGATTTTGCCGATTAATCATATTCATAGATTTTGCCGCTTTAAGCTCCCTCGGCTGATGTGTCAGTAACACGTTTCAATCTGCTCCATTAGATCATTTTGATTTATGTTAGCTGTCGATCTTCATAACAAACATTATCTGTTACCTCGATTTCATACACTTTACAGCTCATCACTTTATTAGCTAAACTGATCATTTTATTCCTTTTATGTTTTTCTCGATTAACAAAGAAATGCGTCAGTGAACACAAGCTCGGTTAATACTGCGCTCGGTATACACTACACTACATCGATGTATACTGAAATACTTTATTTACCGAAAACACTACTTTGTGTCTTTCAACTCTATTCTCCATCATAGATGAATGCAACATAATAAAGTCAATTCCATCAAGTCATAGACTCATCAACAAGTTACTTAGTGTATTCATTATTCTCATCTGGCATATACATCTTCCTCATGTAGATATTTCTATTCTTCATCTCTTTCACCTTCCTTCAGATGTGTCGGTATAGTAACTTACAAGATAAGTACTGTCAAGCTAGTTGACATCAATGACAACATAATACTGATTTAATCATCTTGCATATCTAATCATCAACTTCTCAGTAATCTTGAATTACAAATTCTTCAATCTGGTTCTGAATCAGTTCTAGTTCATCAATCTCTCCCTTTCGCATTGATGGCAACTCAAGTAATATGAAATGTACCATACACATACCAAACATATTTTCTACAACTCTGTGATCAAATGTTGTGTAGTGTAAGCTCTCCCTAGCTTAATATGTTTAACCACTACATTACTAAAACAACATTATAAAATACAGCTTTGTCATTATGTAGATATAACCTTTTCAGTTCTCAAGTTCCTTTTAGATCATCTCTCCCTTAGATAGTTCTCATCGGTGCAAATCTCCTTTTCTTTTCATATTATTTATCTCTCCCTTTGACAACAATGCCAACTAAACAAATAAATAATCAGCTCTGTAGTAGCTAAGTAACTCTCTGGTGTCCAATACTTCCTCTGTATCTTAGTATATTGATATCCATTGTTAGAATAACTGAGAGGGGGGTGAATCAGTCATCCAGTGTCCCGATCTGTTTTAGTTCTACAAACTTAATCACAACCTTGAACAAAAATTCAAAGTGTGAACTATGTTGCATCAACATGAATGATCTGTTGATAATATTAGGCTGATGCAACATCTAGATCACATTAGTGACTGATAGACAGGGGATGGACCCTAAGTCTAGTCCTCAAATATTCAAAAGTTTCCTTCGGTAGAGGCTTTGTAAAAATGTTTGCAAGTTGTTCTTTAGATGTAACAAATTCTAACTTTACTTGCTTCTCTTTCACTTGTTCTCTTAAGTAGTGATACTTAATTGATATATGCTTTGTCTTTGAGTGCATCACATGATTCTTTGAGATATTAATTGCACTTGTGTTGTCATAGTATATGATCACCGGGTCAGTGATTACCTCATTCATTCCTTCCAACACTTGTTTGATATATGCAATGTTTGAGCAATTAGTAGCAGCAGCAACATACTCTACTTCAGTTGTAGACTAAGAAATACAAGCCTACTTTTTACTTGTCCAGGTTACAAGTCTTTCACCAAAGAAAAATGCTCCTCTAGTAGTACTTTTTCTATCATCCACATTTCCAGCCCAATCAACATCGGTGTAAATTTTCAGCTCAAACTTACCTTCCTTAGGATACC
The DNA here is from genome assembly GCA_027943335.1 of Chamaecyparis obtusa. NCBI lineage: Eukaryota > Viridiplantae > Streptophyta > Pinopsida > Cupressales > Cupressaceae > Chamaecyparis > Chamaecyparis obtusa. The sequence goes on along the minus strand of BSBK01013449.1, from coordinate 75,502 downwards.
ATAATCCATAATCCTCTGTCTTTTTCAAATATCTTAAGATTCTTTTAGTAGCAATCATGTGTGATTCTCTAGGATTAGCAGAATATCTAGCAACAATTCCCACAACATGTGCTATATCTGGTCTACTGTGAACTACATACATTAGCTTACCAATCATGGATCAGTAAAGTGTCTAGTTTACCTCTGTAGTTTCATCTTCCTTTGTCAATTTACTTCCAGTAGCCATTCGTGTTCCCATAGGTTTAGCATCTTCCATGCCAAATGTCTTCAAGACTTCCTTTATGTACTTGGATTGTGTGATGAATATCCCATCACTCTATTGTATCACTTGTAATCCGAGAAAGAACTTAATCTCTCTGAACATAAACATTTCAAACTCATTCCTCATGTCATCCACAAAAGATTTACATACATGATCTTGACCTCCAAAAATAATATCATCAACAAAAATTTCAACAATAATAATAGTGTCATCAGTATCACCTTTCATGTACAAATTGTTGTTCTCACTAGTTCTTACAAATCCAATACTTAACAAGTAAGTATGCAATCTTTCATACCATGCTCTTGGTGCTTGCTTCAAACCATATAAAGATTTGTGTAATCTACATACCATGTTTCTATTGTCTAGATCGACGAATCCTTCAGGTTGTTCTATGTAGACCTCTTCTTCAAGTATACCATTCAGAAATGTTGATTTCACATCCATTTGATAAACCTTAAATTTCTTGTGTGCAGCATATGCAAGTAACATTCTAACTCCTTCCAATCTGGCAACATGTGCAAATGTTTCACAATAATCAATGCCTTCTTCCTATGCATATCCCTTGCATACCAATCTCGCTTTATTCCTTGTTACTTCACCATTTTCATTCATTTTGTTTTTGAATATCCATTTAGTACCAATAACATTATTATCTTTAGGTCAGGGTACTAAGGACCAAGTTTTGTTTTTCTCTATTTTTTCTATTTCCTCCTTCATTGCATTAACCCATTCTTTATTTTCTAATGCAACTTTCACATTCTTTGGTTCAAATTCACAAACTAAACATGTACCTTGTCTTGTTTTGCTTCTAGTTTGCATTCCAGCTTGTCTATTTCTAATAATTTGTGTCTCAGGATGATGTCTTCTGACGAAACTAGCCAGTACTTGATTTCTTCTTTCTTGTTCATCCTGTTCAGGTTTATTTGCTTGCTCGGTAGCACCATCTTGTTCATCGATTTCCCTTTCCTATTCCTTGGGGTTATTTTTCTGCTGACCAATTATCACAAGTTGCAACTTCAGCAGATAGTCAGGAAGTTCAATGTAAGTGAATCTACCATAGTCTTTCGGTTCCTTTCTTTCTTCTGTGTTTATGTCATCATACTCATCAACACGAACATTAGTACTTTCAATTATCTTATTTGTAACCTTATTTAGACATTTGTATGCTTTACTCTTAGTAGAATATCCTAAGAATATTCCTTCATCACCCTTAGAATCAAGTTTCCCATTTCTCTCATCTTTCAGAATAAAACATTTGCTTCCAAAAATTTTGAAATAACTTACAGTAGGTTTGTGTCGAAACCATAGCTCATAAGGTGTCTGGTTGGTGTCCTTCAGTTGTACTCGGTTAAGCACATATACAGCTGTGCTGACAACTTCCCTCCAATATGTCTGAGCAACATTCTTTTGTAGCATTAGTGTTCTAGGACAGTCAATGATTGACCTATTCCTTCTTTCAGCAATCCCATTCTGCTGAGGTGTTCTCGATGCAGAGACATGTCTCTTAATACCATTCTCATTACAAAAATTAGTAAATTCATCAGGGATAAATTCACCTCCTCTATCAGATCTTAAGCATTTGATTTCTTTTCTAGTCTCTTTTTCTACCTTAGCCTTATAGCATTTAAACAACTTAAAAGCTTTAGATTTCTCTTTTAGAAACATAATAGTCATCAGTCTAGTGTAGTCATCAACAAAAAGAATAAAGTATCTATCACCATAATAGCTCTGAGTTCTCATAGAACCACATAGTTCAGTATGAACCAATTCAAGCCTCTTTTTCTACCTTAGCCTTATACCATTTAAACAACTTAAAAGCTTCAAATTTCTCTTTTAGAAACATAACAGTCATCAGTCTAGTGTAGTCATCAACAAAAAGAATAAAGTATCTATCACCATAATAGCTCTGAGTTCTCATAGGACCACATAGTTCGGTATGTACCAATTCAAGCATCTTCTTTGTTGAGTAGTCTTTGCTTTTAAAATTGGACTTAGTCATCTTACCTTTCTGACATTCATGACACATAGCATGATTTGGTTTTAACAAGTTAGGCAATCCTCTAACTCTTTTCTTCTTACTAATCTTGACCATGTTATCAAAATTAACATGACATAACCTCTTATGCCACAACCATGCATCTTCATCTTTCATTAATAAACAAGAGGATTGATCAATATCAAGATAAAATAGATTACCTCTTAACTGTGTATTGGTTCCAACAAGTCTTCCTCCATCATCATAGATCTTTACCTTTCTGCTCTCAAAAGCAAGTTGGTGACCTGAGTTGTTCAGCTGTGCCACACTTATCAAATTGTAGTTCAGTCCATCTACCCAGTATGCATTCTCACATTTTATTCTATCATTAATCATCAGTGAACCTTTACATCTCACCATACAAGGTGCATCATTTCCCATTCTAACATATCCACCATCATATTCATCAATTAGATCAAATTTCTCTATATCATCAATCATATGATGTGTGCAGCCACTGTCTATGATCCATGTATCATTTCTGCTTACTTTAGAGATCAGTGTTGTCTCCTCATGTTTCTCTTCTTCCTCTGAATCATCCTTCATAGCAACAAATACTACTTCTACATCATCATTAGTGTCAGATTCAAATTCAAATTCTTCGGCTATGTAACATACCTTTTTCCTTTTGTCATAGCTATCTCGGTTGTCTTTGTTGTTGTGTTGATAGCCTCTGTTGACTCTTCTCCCATAGCTTCCTTCAGATCGGTCTTTGGATCTATCATCATCTTTCTTATTCGGATATCTAGCAGAGATGTGGACAACTTCTTTACAATTAAAATAAGATAGAGGTAACTTGCCTCTATATCTTCCCTTACCTTTGGGCAATCTTTTGGCCATAAGAGCTTCAAGCTCATCAAGTTCATCATCGGTATTACTATCACTATCATTGTTCTTATCAATCTTGCTACTAGACTTACCAATATTTAAAGAGGACATGAAAGCAGATTCAACAGAAGGTACAACACTATTGTCAAAGTTATTTAGTTCAAACGTTGTAAGCTTACCAATCAAAGTATCAAGGGTGAGGTTGGATGTAGCCCTTATTTCATGAATTGTAGAGATCCTGATCGCATAAACTGGCAGCAAAGTTTTGAGAATCTTGCTTATCACTGTTTCATCATCAATAGCTCCGCCAGATGCTCCAATAGCATGTACTACCTCTTTTAGTCTGTTTGTGTATTGCACAATGTTCTCACCTTCTTTCATCTTCATATCATCAAATTGACCTCTTAGGCTTTTTGCTCTGGCTCTCTTGACATTCACATCTCCACTGTATATTAGAGTCAGCTTGTCCCACATCTTCTTAGTAGTATCACATTCCTTGATGTTATTAAATTCGGAATCGGTACAGGCAGCAGCAAGTTCCATCATAGTAATATTGTGTTCATGCCTATCCTTTAGTTGATCAAGAGTCAGGGGACCTGGTGTTGGTTCAATGTAGCCATTCTCCATCAGTTCTAGTGCAGAATTCCCAATTCTAGATATGTGTAACTTCATCCGGCTTTGCCATACTGCAAAGTTATCTTTGTTCAGCTTTGGCACTTCCCTCTTATACATCTTGAGACCTTTTTGCTGAACTCCTTAAAACTCTATTCTAAGCAACCACCGCTTTGATACCAATTGTTAGAATAACTGAGAGGGGGGTGAATCAGTTATCCAGTGTCCCAATTCAAAATGTATAATCCAAAACAATTTTACTACTTCTGCAAGTCGGTAAACATAAAATACTTCCACTGCCTATGTATTTACCAATTGACAATCTAAACTCTATAATAATTACCGATTAAATCCAACATGTAATATGCAAAGTATGATCACAAACAAATATCACAATCAACACATAACACAAGAGATTTAACATGGAAACCCTGTAAAGGGAAAAACCACTTGGAACCAGCAACCCAAAATTGTTCACTCTTCTGAAGTGAGGTCGGTGAAGACCCAACCCTGTTAAAGGTTTACAAACACACTGTTAGGTGTGACCTTGTTAGAGGATTTTAGACCAGAAGTTATCGTCCAACCAGCAGTCACTCTGGGGTTGACAGGATAACAATGTTCACTCTATGAATGAAACATCAAAAGACTTTCATAGTCGACTCGGTTAAGAGATTTGACTGTATACAATGGTTAAATGTGTAACAGTAAATGATCTGCCTAAATACAACTTCAATTTGCCGTTTATAGATCAATGTTCAGCTCATTCAAATATTTATGACCAATATAACACTTCAGATTCAATATTGTATCAACTTATTGTCTATCGGTAATAACTCTCTGTAGCTCGGTAACTATTTTGCAGCTCGGTTCTTATTAACCAGTATGATCAGAAAAAATTCTCCACGCGATTATTCTACAGTATCTTCTTCTTTCGACATACATTTCATAATGAAACCAATGTCTCTTATATAGACAAGTAAATCATTTTCTTTTCCACCATCAGATTTTGCTGCTTTAAGCTCCCTCGGCTGATGTGTCAGTAACATGTTTCAATTTGCTCCATTAGATCCTTTTGATTTATGTTAGCTATCGATCTTCATAACAAACATTATCTGTTACCTCAATTTCATACATTTTACAGCTCATCACTTTATCGGCTAAACTGATCATTTTATTCCTTTATGTTTTGCTCGATTAACAAAGAAATGCATCGGTGAACACAAGCTTGGTTAATACTATGCTCGGTATACACTACACTGTGTCGGTGTATACTGAAATGTTTTATTTACTAACAACACTGCTTTGTGTCTTTCAGCTCTATTCTCCATCATAGATGAATGCAACATAATAAAGTCAATTCCATCAAGTCATAGACTCATCAACAAGTTACTCAGTGTATTCCTTATTCTCATTTGTCATATACATCTTCCTCATGTAGATATTTATGTTCTTCATCTCTTTCACCTTCCTTCAGATGTGTCGGTATAGTAAGTTACAAGATAAGTACTGTCAAGCTAGTTAACATCAATGACAACATAATACTGATTTAATCATCTTGCATATCTAATCATCAACTCCTCAGTAATCTTGAATTACAAATTCTTCAATCTGGTTTTGAATCAGTTGTAGTTCATCATGATCATGTCTTCCAATTTAGTCATATCATGTCAATTTGTCTTTGATCACTCTTTTCATTGATCTGATCAAATGATTTTATAAATTCTTTAATCATTCTATCATCTTGACATTAATCTTTCTTAGAGGGAAATAATTATTTAATCATTTTGTCCTCTATCCTTATGTCTCTTATAGGATATATAAATATCTTTATTTATTTATCCCTTTTCTCACTTGCACAATTAAATAAATCATTTTATCTAATTGGATAAGTAGCTAATATGTGGGTGAATTAATAAATTTATATTTATTAATTCACTCTAGCCCATCTATTTTGCTTCTAATTTATATCCTCTACTAACTCACCTCCTTCCACTTTCCTCTCCACTTATCACTCTCATTTACAAATTTCCTCTCCACTTTACTCCTCACTTCTAATTCCCTCTCCACTTGCAATTGGAACTTTCCTATTTGCTTTGATCATAGCCATTGATCACCAACCAATCTTGTTTGTTGAATTGATTTCAAACTTTATAAATTACAATCACACTCCTCATAGTCAATGACCACAACTCTCTATTTTCTACATTATCATCATCATTATCACCATATCAGTACTTTCATTGCATTTATGCATTTTATTTTTGAGAGCAACGCCACTATGAAGGAATACAAAGAAATAATGGAATAACATAAAAGGGATGCTTTGGAATTGGTTTTGTTTGTTTATTTCACAAATTTTATTTTATCTATTCTATTTATTTTTTATTAGATAAGTAGGGAGAGATCTCTAACCGCTTACATAAGATAACACAACATAAACCATAGAATCAAAACAAAAAAATACTTGCAACCAACCAAAACAATCAAAACAACGACCCCAACTAACCAAAATAAAACTGATTCACATTACTACAAAACATAACGGCCTTAATAGTAACCATCACAGTCATTAAATAGTCTATAATAGTAAGAGTTTTAATAAGCCTATGAAACAACTTATCTAATGTAACCAAGATAATTATAGTATTTTGAAAGTTTAAAAGCTCCATCCTAGAGCACCAAACATGACACAAGTATACAAAAAAACATCATTTATCACTATATAAAGCCTCAATGAGGCTCCAATCTCCTTCCAACTCCTACACAACCACCGACCACACATCCAACTTGCCTTTCTAAGTGCTCTTATCCTTCATGTCCATCGTACCACTTGTCATCTTAAGCTATTTTTTTATTTTAGATTTACAAGTGGTTATACTCATAACAACCTTGTTCATGATGCCATTGGTAATATCAACTAGAGAAGTGAGTGCCTTGCCAATGACACCACTTTTTTCATTAACCATATTCTCCAAATGGTTCATCCTTTTCATAATATCATGCATGAGATTGTCTTCTTTAATGCTTTCTTCCTCAGGAATTACAAGGTTCTCCAAAGCATCTTCTTCATCAATGGAAATATCAACCTCTTCGCCCATATCAATTTCCTTATCTATGTCGCCCTCATCCCTAATAGAGGTAGAATACTTGTCCTCTTGCACCTCATCTCCATCATAACAATCATCCTTGTTGTCTTCTTTCTTAGAGTTATCTTGGAAGGAAATAATTTCTTCTTCCTCCATCACTATATTTTTCCCCTTAGAGGGAGGTTCCTCAAGAACTTTGGATAGTTCAGAAGACTTTCTACTAGTACTAGACCTCGAGCTTTTCTCGTTGTTGTCCTCAATTTTGACATCACAAAATTGGACAACCTTATGCAGCTTTCTCATGAATTCATAGGTGTTTCCTCTAAGTTTAGGTTTTCTAAAAGATGTGTGATGAAGACAATTCGTCATCCTTGAATTGTCTTGAATTTCACATCTTCTGAACATCATTTTGGAAGGTTTTCATCAAGTTTATTACCATATTGCTTGTCACAATGAGTTTTTCTTCTCTATCTGCAAGCACTTGATTTCTGACAACCTTCAAGTCTTTTCTTTGTTTTCCTTATTTGTGTGCTTCAGTTTTAATTTTTTTTTCACCTTAGGATTGTAGCATTTTCAATTATGCTTGTTTCAAGCTATCTTAGGCCTTAATTGGAGTTGTCTGTCAAAAGTTATTAAGGAATTAAGCTTCTGTAAGTGAGGTTTTTCGGCCTGACTGCATATCCTTGTTCTTTAATTAAAATCTCTCATTAGTGGGCTTTGTGGTTGACAATTGCATCGCATAAGAAGTATCATTTACATGTGGGATGGATTGAAAACTCCATTTTAAAATTTCACATGATTTAAATCTCATTTAAATATAATTTTTAATGAATTTCTAATGTAAAGGTGGACTTTTTATATCCCATTACATATCTCTACATTAAAACTATAAATTACATGTAAATTTAAACACGTGAGAGACCTGTGTGGGGTTTTTAATTGATATCACATAAAGATATGCTTTATTTTGGACATGCAAGTTAATTCTAAAACTTCACCATTGATGTTTTTAACTCATAAGCCATAAATGAACAATTTTAAATACATTTACATGTATTTAAAATAAAGTTACAAACACATGCAAATAGACCAAAACAACCCGTCCAAGTTAAGAGTGACGATTTTTAAGCCCATTGCATATTTTTAAATCACATTCAAACATATACAATGAATGATCTAAAATGCATTATAACTTAAAACATTGTTTTAAGAGGTCATTGCATGTTTTTACATGTAAAGTGCTTATTAAATCCCATTATAACTATTAAAGCATATAAATACACTTTAAAAATGCGTTTTAATGCATTAAATGCTTATTTAAGGCATGACGACAATTTTTTTATTAAGTTGCATGTTTTAAATACCAAACAAAACATGCAAAAGCCATCATGCCCGTTATTGATGTTTTGGAGAGAAGGAAACATGTTTTACTAAAAGACGTCATGTATTGTGGCTTGTAAAGAGCCGGGCGACGATTTATGTGCCTTTTACATGCTCCAAAACACATGTATTCACATGCGTTTTTATCCAAGAAGCCCATTTTAGGGCCCTTTTATGCAAGACGTGGGTTATAATGATAAGCCAATAGCATTTTAAAGCCCGTTTTAATTTTTTGGGGCATCATTTTATACATCAAAGGCCTACATTTTTGTTCTTAAAAATGGGATTTATAGAAGCAAATGCAAGCATTCATACTTGCAACTTGAAGTTAGAAGTTTGTCTAACTTCAACTTGCATTTCGTCTACCAAAAACACATTATACATTTCTAGACATTGTTTTTAATTGGGATTGCATATCATGGCAACTCTACCACATTCGTAGGTTTGAATGTTTCTTCTTGTTGTTATCTTTATACATTTTTGTTCTTCATCTTGTTTTTAAGCACTCAATCTTGAGTTGAATATGCATTGCTCTCTCAAGAAGAATTAGTCAAAATCATTGCTTATATAACTTATTTTTGGAGATCTTTCTCTAAATCTGAAAATCATTTGTGTTTGTTTTAAGTTTTTCTTCAAGATTTTTTGGAGAACTTTTCTCTTGATCTTCTCAAGAGGAGGTAAGTTTTTTGTTGTATTTTTAGGGCCTTTTTCTTGTATATATTTTTGTTTATGTATGATAATGCAAGTCTTACATTTCATTTTTAGATTTGCATATTTTTGTTTATTTGTTGAATCCTTCTACGTATGTCTCAATTTTTCTCTAAGTTGGAAATGCAAGGATTTCATCTATCTTGCATATGCAGTCAGGATTAAAAACCCCATTCTAAGAATTTGAACTACTCCAAAGAAACAAATTCCTTTCCCAATATGCAAACATAAGTTAAAAACCCACTTTCAAGTGCATTGCATACTTTTTCTTCGCTTTTCCCAAAACTGCAAAGGGACTTAAAAATTTTGTTTGTGGTTTCCAAATGCTTTCTCGTTGACTTGTAGTGGGATATAAAAACCTCACATATGAGTGAAATAAGTTTCTTCATGTATATATATACCCATTCATTCTTCATTTTCTTAAAACTTGTTCTCCATTCATATGCATTGCCTCCATAAAAACCCATTTTTGGATTTTCTCTCCATTTAAAGAGCTGATTTCACCTAAAATCAATTTACCCTCACCACTCCAAGGCTTTCTAGTTATATTCCCTACTTGCACGCTTATGGATCTGTATCTTTGTGTGCCAAAATAATTTTCTATGGATCCATCTCATGAGGATGTACTCACTTTTTGGGATTTTCATGTAACAGTTGCTCATGCACACATGCTTGCCATGTCAGGAGAAGTCATTCCATCAAAGAGAAAAGATAAAAGGAAAATGGAGTACCAGTGTGACAAAAATCACAACTTCATTCTTCCTTCATAGATTATCTCATATTGTGATGAAATCTAAGATACTGAACTTTCCCATTTAAATATGGAAGATTTTTTGAAAAGGGTTGAAGTTGCTACAACATGTGACATGGTTATATCAAATAGAGCTACATACATATGGTCTCTACTTTTCCATTAGCTACCCTAGAACCACAGTTCGTCTTAGCATGTGCCAAGAATTTTGATTGCACCTCCAAAACCATCAGAGACTAGGATGGAAATACTATTATCAGTCTTGATCTTGATACTATTGACAAGATATTTAGAGTGACACCTACTCCTATGCTAAGTAATATCACAAAAGAGAAGGCTTTGGAGAGATGGAATGAAGATAGATAGGACTACATCAAGTACATCAATGATCATTGGTTGATCAATAAGAGGCCTAATCTCTCAAGATGGCCAAAAGGTTTGCACTATTTAGAGTTCAAAAAAGAAATCAATGATCTCATTACATTGCTCAGTAGGATTGCAGGACTTAGGGAATCCAACACCTTCAAGCCTTGGAAGCATATATGTGATAATCAGGTCCAAACAAAAAATATTTTGGGGAGAGATAATTAGCGACATCTTGTGTGAGCAATTGTCTCAAGTTTCCTCCACTTGTACATTCTATATGAACTCGTGCTTGGTATACATTGTTGTTGCCCTTGGATTTCTTTCTAGCCTCTCAACCAAGGGAGATAGGTCACTTGTGCCTGTGTTCGAGTATTATGATCAGTTGCCTCTAAGATCTAGCCAGGTGCATTATAGGAGGGTACAAAATGCATTCTATGAGAATTACATGTGTTTGTTTGATAAAGATCTTCCTAAGAAGCATTTTTCTGATGAAGCATGGAACAAGGTAAACGAGTACAATTATCTCTTCCTTTAGTTTACAATTTCATGTACTTGAGGGTTGTCTATTTCCAAGGTGAACCATATACCTTGCCACAGTGTCCTACTGATAAAATTATTCTGATGGAGTTGGCAAGGAAAATCATGGAGGTATAAGCACATTAATCCATGTTGCATAGGCTAGGAGTGGGGATTTGTTCATGAAATCCAATTAGGATTGGTGGATATTCCTTGGACACAATCCCAAAGGCAAAGAACATGGAGTATGATCTTTAGAAGATCACTCTAAAGAGGTTTATGGATAGGAGTTGCTTTGATTAGAGATGCATGAATGCCAATGCAAGGAAGTAATTCATGCATGTGCATCATCTTGTGGACCTATGGTTTGATTTATGCATAGAGGTGGACATCAGGAAGTAGGAATACTATAGATTAACCATCAAGAAGATAGTTGACTTCAACCTTGCAGAGATCCCTAACGGGGTTGAGGATGATGGAGATGCTCTTGATGCAAACTATGAAAAGCATCATGTGGATAATTCTCCCATTCTTTCACCTTCATGGTCATTGAAGGAAAGTATGAAGGAAAGTGTGTCCATATAGGGCATATTTTAGGCTATTCTGGAAAACAAAAATGGATGGCTAAGAGAAGGGGTCTTAAGACCATAAATATCAAACCAGACAAAGGTTAATTTTGATCCTCCTAGCCCAGTTGGGTTGAGATCTAAAATCAGAGGTAAAGGAAAGGATGGTATATATTGTTGTTGCCCTTGGATTATTTTCTAGCCTCTCAACCAAAGGAGATAGGTCACTTGTGCTTGTGTGAGAGTACTATGATCAGTTGCCTCTAAGATCTAGCCAGGTGCATTACAGGAGGGTACAAAATGCATTATGTGAGAATTACATGTGTTTGTTTGATAAAGATCTTCCTAAGAAGCATTTTTATGATGAAGCATGGAACAAGGTAAATGAGTACAATTGTCTCTTCCTATAGTTTACAAATTTCATGTACCTAAGGGTTTGCTATTTCCAAGGTGAACCATATACCTTGCCATGGTATCCCATTGATAAAATTATTCTAATGGAGTTGGAAAGGAAACTCATAGCAGTATAAGCACATCAATCCATGTTGCATAGGCTAGGAGTAGGGATTTGTTCATGAAATCTAATCAAGATTGGTGGATATTCCTTGGACACAATCCCAAAGGCAAAGAACATGGAGTACGATATTTGGAAGATCACTCTAAAGAGGTTTATGGCTAGGAGTTGCTTTGATTAGAAATGCATGAATGCCAGTATGAGGAAGCAATTTGTGCATGCACATCATCTTGAGGACGTATGGTTTGACTTACACACAAAGGTGGACATCAAGAAGTAGGAGTACTATAGATTAACCATCAAGAATATAGTTGACTTCAACCTTTCAAAGACCTTTGACGGGGTTGAGGATGATGGAGATGTTCTTGATCCAAACTATGAAAAGCATCACATGGAGAATCCTCCCATTCTTTCACCTTCATGGTCATTGAAGGAAAGTGTGTCCATATAGGACATATTTTAGGCTATTTTGGAAAACACAAATGGATGGCTAAAGAGAAGGGGTCTTAAGAACATAAATATCAAACCAGACAAAGGTTTTGATCCTCCTAGCCGAGTTGGGTTGATATCTAAAATTAGAGGTAAAGGAAAGGATGGTACTACTACATCTAGGATTCTAGCTCTATCTATCCTAAATCTTAGTATAAAAGGAGGAAAATCCATAGGTAAGGTCCTTGAAGTCAAGGTTGTAGAGCCTGAAAGGATATAGGTCAAATGTAGCGATGATGAGATGCACAAAGAACCTATTTTTGAGATACCTCACTCCATGACCACGTCCGTCATGACAATGCTCTCGAATTCTACACCAGTGTCAAATGAGTCTCCTGACTCCCCGCTAGATACAAATGTGGATCATTCATTCTCCATAGTGCATGTTCCTACAATGGTGTTACCATAATTGATGGTGATGATGATAAAGACCGACTAAGATCAAAGGTATACAAGATAGTAGAAATATTAGATCAGTTATTATCTTGTCATTAATGTCAAACAATTGATTTCTGATTTATATTGAGTTTCCATATCATTCAAAGTATGATATAAGTTTGAATGAGTTAAGAAGAAGAATAAGTGAAATGGTGTGAAGTTGAGGAACTTAATTGAGCAACTGATACAGATCAGACAATGTTAAGGTTATGATGATATAATTATTTTCTACCAAGCATGTGATTATATCAAGTCGGTAAAGAAGATTAGTCAAGTCAGTAAGAAAAATAGTTTGGCTACCGAACAAGACAAAGTCATTTGGTAAAAGGAAAGTAAGTTTCGGTAAAGTGAAAGGAAGTCAAGAAACCAAGTAGAAGGTTTTAGTTACTGAGTGAAGTTAACCAAAATTCAATTGAGGAAAAAGAGTTAACCACCGAGAAAGGAACATAAATTAAATTCAAGGATTAGAACGACATTTAATGATGAGCTGGAAGATTATAATGATAAGGAAGAGTTAGTTAAAGAGATCTACAATTAGGAAAATTCAAGGTGATGATCTATGGTATAGATCTAAGAAGCAAAAAGAGAAGGTACAAGTTCCAAAAAAGTTCAAGATCCGAGGTGATGATGAAATATTTTATTGAGATTTAAATTCATTGAATTAGTTTGTGAGGATGATTGGATGACTGAGATTAATCAAAGGAAAATGTAATAAAGGAGATTAAGAGGCAAAACAAAGTCTATATAGATGATGAAATTGTTTGAAGAAAAGACTGGCATGTTGAAGGGTTGATGAGTCACCGAATGATTCAGTGAAGAAGGAAAAGGTTGAATTTCGAGTCAGAAAGTTGAGATTGATGAAGTGTTGAAGCCAGTGGAAAGTGAAGGATTGAAGTGAAGACAAAGAGCGCACAAGGGATCTTATTATGCAAAAGATAGTTGCAGATTTATAGGTCAATTTATTCACTTTGCTTATTAACATTTGTAACAAAAAAATCTCTTAACCTAGTGGACCTAACAGTCTTATTGTAAATCCTTGCAAGAGGTAACATTCTAGAAGAGTGTTTAAAGACCTTTAACCAAGCCACTCCTAATAGGTTGAAGATCCTAAAAGATTTGAGGAAAATCCCCTAACAGGGTCACATTTAACAATATGTATTGTAATCTTTAACTAGATTTTCTTTTAACCAAGAATACTTCAGAAGAGTATTTCTTTAGTGGGTGACAATTCACACAGTGGTTTTTCCCAAATTGGGTTTCCATGTTAATACTGGTATTATATGTGTTGAATGTTTACTGTGAATGCTATTTTTGATTGATAAAGTTAATTTACTGTTATTGGTTATTATTGAAGTGTGTCTAACCGAGTTGACACCGATTTGAATTAGAGAAATTTTCACTCTCCCCTCTCCATAATTCAACAATTGGTGTTAGAGCTAAGTACTCTAAAGGGATAAGTTTGAAAGACTTGATTAAAAGGTCCGAAGATGTATAGGAGAGAAGTACCTAAGATGAACAAGGAAAGTTTCTCTACATGACAAAGCAGGATGAGGTTATACCTATCGGGGATTGGAGAATTTGCACTCAACCATTTGGACAATGGCTACACTCCACCGCCTCCTATACCTATGGCACTTGATCATATGAGAGAAAAGAAGGAACACAACTTGGTAATGATTGAAATTTATTCTTCCCTAACCGATGCTGAGTTCAATTATATTAAGGATTGTATCACTGCAAAAGAGATGTGGGATAAGCTTGCACTTGTTTATGGAGGTGATCTGCATGTACAAAAAGAAAAGGTTGATAGTCTCAAAGGAAAATTTGATGAGATGAGAATGAAAGATGAAGAGAACATTGCTCAATATAGTTTCAGAATCAAGGAAGTTGTTAGTGCTATCAAAGGTGCTGGTGGAACACTAATTGGAGAAGAAGTGGTAAGAAAAATTCTAAGAACTCTTTCACCTAAATATGCTATTCAAGAGTCTTCTATTTAGGAACTAAGATCAATGCCAAATAACACTTTTACACTTAATGATTTGATTGGTAAGCTGACTGCATTTGAACTTAGTAATTATGATAATAATATACTGAATATTAAAACAACTTTTAAATCATCTTTAAGAGAATCACAAAAGTTCATGTCGAAGTGACTATGCCAATATCCTAACTAAAGAGAAAAAACAAGAAGAGTTGGAAGCACTGTTGGCAAAGAGGTTACCAAGAGGAAAAGGAAAGTATAAAGGTAAACTGCCTCTAAAATATTTTAACTACCATAAAATTGGTCACATTGCATCTAGGTGTCCTGACAATGACATGAATGATAAAAGTGACAAGAAGGAGAACCGATACTGAAGGTTTAGAGACTTCAAGGATAAAGGAAGTAAATCATGCTACCTAGCCGAGGAAGGGATAACCGATGATGAATCTGATGACACAAAAGTAAGTGTGGAAGTTCTCTATGTTGTTATGAAGGATGATTTAGATGAAGAAAGGTATGAAGATGAAAAAGCCCTTATTTCTCATGTTAGAAAAATTGACCCATGGATAATTGACAATGGTTGTTCACATCATATGACTAGAGATATTGATAAGTTTGAGAACCTAGAAGAGTATGATGGAGGATTTGTTAGATTTGGAAATGATGCTCCATGTTCTGTTAAAGGAAAATGATCCATTATGATGAATGAAAAGATCAAATGTGATCATTCATATTGGGTTCAAGGACTAAAATACAACTTTTTGAGTGTTGCACAATTGAACAACACTGGTCACTGACTGAAATTTCAGAATAGAAAACTAAAGATCTATGGTGCTGATGGGGAATTGATTGGAACCAATGAACAATCTAAAGGTAACCTATTCTACCTTGATATTGCTACACAAAGTTGCTTTTTTGTTAAAGTTGAGGATGTATGGATGTGGCACAAAATACTCTATCATGTAAATTTTGATAACATGATTAAGTTGAGCAAAAATAATAGAGTCATAGGTCTACCGAGATTGAGAAAACTTGATAAAGTGATGTGTAAGGAATGTCAGATTGGTAAGATGACCAAATCAAGTTTCTCAAGCAAGTCTTACTTATCTAATGGTATATTGGAATTAGTTCATATTGATCTCTATGGTCCTATGAGAATACAATGCTATTGTGATGATCGGTATTTCATTTTATTTGTTGATGACTACTCAAGAATGATGTTGGTAATGTTTCTAAAAGAAAAGTCTGATGCATTCCAAATGTTTAAATGGTACAAGACAATAGTTGAGAAGGAAATAGGTAAGAAACTAAAGTGTTTAAGATCAGATAGAGGAGGTGAATTTATCTCTGATGAATTTATTGTCTTCTATAATGAGAATGGAATCAAAAGATAAGTCTTTGCACTGAGAACACCACAACAAAATGGCATAGTTGAAAGAAGGAACATATCAATAGCTGATTGTGCTAGAACATTGTTGATTGAGAAGGAGGTTGCACAAACATTTTGGAGAGAAGCCATTAGTATTGTTGTCTACACACTCAACCAAGTACAATTGAAGAAAGGTACAAATAAAACCCCTTATGAACTCTAGTATGGGCATACACTGAGTGTTAGCTACTTTAAATGTTTTGGAAGTAGGTGTTATAGACTAAAAGATGATAGGAATGGAAAGTTTGATTCTATTAGAATGCTTTTAGAATAACTGAGAGGGGGGGTGAATTAGTTATCCTCAGGTCTAGAAGTACCAATTCAACTTTCTAGCTCTTCAACAATCTCAGTCTAATCAACTTTCAACTCAGTCTTTATAGCATATACTAATAACATAAAACTTGCAGTCCACTGTCCTAAAGTAATTAACTTGCAGAATATAAAACTTTCAACATCATCCACATCAAATAACATTCACACAAGTATAACACTAGGATTTATAGTGGAAACGCAATTTGGAAAAAACCACTTGTAACATGCTACTGATTTTCACTCTTCAGAAGTGAGCTCTATGAGAAGCCAACCCGGTCAAAGGTTTACAATACACACTGTTACGTGTGACCTAGTTAAAATATTTAATCACCCTGTTAAGAGTGGCCTGGTTAGAGGGCTTAAGAACATTCCATCAAAATGTCACCTTGATTAAAGGATTTATACAATGACTGTTAGGTCAACCTTGATTAAATGATTTTAGACTGATACAATAGTTAGAAAGTAACAATAGGTTCTAATCTAAAAATATACAACTCACTTAGAAAATATAGATCCACTTCGCACATATGTTGATTTACTGAATGACCTTCATTTCTATCTCCATCTTTGATCTGCTTGGAATTCTCTTCAAGCAATCACCGCAACTCTATTCAGCTTCAACCTTCTGCTTAGATTCATCAGTCAATAACATCAACCTTCTTCTCATCTCACCATCTGTGACCTCACAATTATGTTATCCTTATACCTCCTTGATCAGGTAGATTAATCTTTCGCCACTTAATCTCTTCTGTAGATCTTAGGTTTAGGTCAGATTTATCGAATCCTTCCATCATTATGTTCTCCTTCTTTTCCTTCTAGATACATCTTCAAACTTCTCTTTGAAATCATAAGAAAATGATTTACCATGCATTAAATGACTCATACCATTCATTAATAATGTCAACACGCTTTACATATCCCAAGAATTCAACTATGTCAGCTTAGATTCTCAATTCTTTCTCAAAATGTAAATTACTAACACTCGGTCAATATTGTGTTCATCTCCTCAGTCATCACTAACACTTTCCTTCTCAGCAATTATCTATCGCTCAACAAATACTGATGTTCGATTAACACTAAATTTGCTAGACATATACTGGCGCTCGGTCGACACTAACATCACTCGACTTAAACTAGATTTCTTCACTTTTGCTCAGTTAAGCCTATGTTTCCAATCTTTCTTCTTCACTTGGTAAACAACACATTACCTTGCCCATGTGCCAACCAATCAAGTACCCTTTGAAGTATCACATAACTCAACATTTCCTTAGGTCCTCTTGTTATCTCCTCTTTTCAAATCCTCTTCATCAATCAAAAGATATGGTACTGTCTTAGATAGCAACTGTCTTACCAGTTAAAATTAGACATCAATGACAATATAAATTGTTTCAATTATAGTTTCCAATAGATTCTAAAGGAGATAAAGGTATATTCCTAGGATACTCCACAAAGAGCAAAGCTTATAAATGTCTGAATAAGACTACTAAAAAAATTGTTGAAAGTGCAAATGTGAGGATTGGTAAATTTGTAGAAAGAAATGAAGAATATAGAAAAAGAGAACCATAAGATTATCAAATATTTTTATATGCACAGGAAGAGATTTTAGGTACAGTACCCAAGTTGCAAGAAGAAACCAAGGAGCTAGTTGAGTTGATACTCCTATAGAGTTATTTTATTGTCATTAGTTATGATAAAGTCATATTGATTGTCAAAGTCATTTGGTAAAGAAGGAAGGTCAAGTCAGTAAGATCAAAAAGCTAGTCGGTAAAGGAAAGACATTTTTTGGCTAAGACAAATGAAGTTTAGACATCGAGCAAGGTAGAATCGAGCACCAAGCATAGAGTTGTACCGAGCTACAACATCTACCGAACCAAGAGATGATACAATTAATGAGCAGAAAGAAAATATATTACCAAGCATCACATGCTGACACAAGGAGAATCTACAAATACATTGAATCTTATAGGATTTGAGCAATACAAATCCAGAAAACCCGAAGATCACCTGCATACAAAAACCTATTACAAGGAAGTAGAGACAAGAAGAGAGCAAGGGTTTGACTCAAAAATATGAAGAAGAAAATATCTTCAAATAATGAATGAATAAAATATACAATGGATCATCCTTATAAAGGAGATCGAAAGCTTTGAAAGGCAAACCCTAGTGCATGTAATAATTAGTTAAACTATTACAAGACTAATGCATGCAAGTTTATATTTAAAACAACTAGTGCATGAGTTTAAAACAACTAGTGCATGTGTGTTTAAATATAAACAACTAAAGAAAAAGAGTTGACATCTTAAGAAGGGAGTAAAGATTAATTAACATAATTAATACTTTACTCTAACACCCTGCCTTAAGATGAGCAACAATGCAGCTACAAACAATGCAAGAAGAAAGCAAAGGAAACTATAGTGCTGAAAGCATAAATGGGTCCCAGCAACATGGCCTGATGAGGTACCCAAGTACAAAAGAGAGTCTCTATAAAGCGGAGAAATAGAGAAAACCACATGGGAAAAACTCTACTCCAAATAGAGACAAAGACTAATCTGAATGACTGAAGAAGCCTCCAAAACTAGGAATGTTGCAGAAAATAGAAATAAGAATGAACATGTAGAACATCACTAAAGCAAGAAGATGCAAACTCTATCAAGAAGTAACTACTGATCTGAAGATCCTCCACTAAAATAGAGCATGACTAGGTAGAGAAGACTGTAATCTGTATGAGTGCCCTCAAATGACACTACTCGAATTAGGAGGCAAACAAAGATAAACAACTGAACTCGAAGATACAAATGGTATAAAACACCGAAGCCTAAAGATTTGATCAATCAAAGATGGAAGAGTGCCTCTAAAAAATAGGAAAGAAAGAGTGTCTATATGGTAAATGATCCATCTCACCAAAATGAATAGGTACCCAGCCACTGCATTCACCTAGTACATAGGAACAAATACTGAATACATAGCTCACATTATCGAACCAAGGAAGTAGAAGAATGATCAATAGAAACCCCCTATAAAGTTGACAAGAGAAGTGACAGGTACACTGAAAAGAGTGCCAATAAGAACTGCATCATGAAGAACTAGGAACATTGAAGGTGCATAGAAAGCACAAGCACAAATAAAGATACCTTGAGGCTAATGTCATGGAAGGAACACTCACTTGACAAAGGTAAACATCAAAGCCCCACATGACACTTTATAATGGAGTGCAAGTACAAATAACACAAACATGTTCAAGATTCCAAGCATGCAATAGAATGACACTTTATCTCAGTGCATGTGCATAAAAGAATGCTACAAAAGTGAAGTATACACTACTCAAAGAAGAGTGAAGGCTGGAGAAGAATCTAGAAAAATGACTCATAGTAATGGAAGGCTCTCAAAACAAGCTTTTTAATGATATCTTGCTTTCCCAAAACGGAGTCCGGATGTGCAATATAGAGCTTCTGAAGTGCAAAATTGAACATCTAGCTTTGACATTAAAAAATATCATCAAAAAAGTAAAATAAGAAATTCAAACCTCCAGATACAGATAGATCTCGGAACTAGCTTTCTGATGATATCTCATTTTCCCGATTTTGACACTGTATGCTCAAGTTATGAGTAAAAAACCACCGAGTGCTCTAGAGGGCCCAAAATGGTGTCTAAATGTGCTGACGTTAGCACTTCACGGACTTAAAATTGACGGCCAAATGGCCGTCATAGCATACAAGCCCCTGGGGCTACAATTATGGGCCTCTGGTCGTCATATGACCAGGGGCTAAAACTACATTCACCTGGCTTAAATTTGATGGCCAAATGGTCGTCGCCGGCTAACAAAGAAAAAAATAATTTTTTTGGGTAAAAATCGCATGTGCACCTTGGGATCCATGTGAGGCCTTTCAAATTTCTAACTCAATTTACATGCTAGACAACATTTTTGTGCCTCGATTTGCATGCCAAGATAGATAATTTTACCTCGGGAAGCGTGCTAAGCTGTCTGGTACCAAAAAATGCCCCAAAATGCAAAGTTGTCCAAATTTGATGTGTTTTATATTGAAATAGGGGTTTTTGGGCACTGCAATCTCAACGGTGAGGTTCGTTTGAGCTCAAAGTGCACCAAAATTTAGGGATCCCCTAATTTCAATAAAAAATTAAAAAAAGACCTAATATGAAACAGATGAATTTATAATCTTTGAATCCTTCAAACGCGAACAAGTTGCAGCAAATTAGGCTCTGATACCATGTAAGATTTGAGCAATACAAATCCTCAAAACTCAAAGATCACCTACATACAAAAAACTGTTACAAGGAAGTAGAGACAAGAAGAGGGCAATGGTTTGACTCAAAAATATGAAGAAGAAAATATCCTCAAATAATGAATGAATAAAATATACAATAGATCATCCTTATATAGGAGATCGAAAGCCTTGAAAGGCAAACCTTAGTGCATGTAATAATTAGTTAAATTATTACAAGACTATTGCATGCAAGATTATATTTAAAACAACTAGTGCATGAGTTTAAAACAACTAATGCATGTGTGTTTAAATATAAACAACTAAAACAAAAGAGTTGACATCTTAAGAAGGGAGTAAAGATTAATTAACATAATTAATACTTTAAACTAACAAATCTGGACACCGAGAAGAAAGTGGTTTACAAATCTTGAGGAGATATATTAACAAAGCATTGGAGATCTAAATACAATGATTATGCATGATTACAATGTGAGATTCACCAATAAGAATTAAATGTGAAATATACATTGGAGGAGTAACCAATGCTAGCACCGCTTAAGAAGATGAATCTAGATTGTTTCCACCACTTATATAATTGAGTATAAATGGATCAAAATGTGAAGATCATAGTATGAGTATGAAGGGTGAGGAATATATGTGTGAAGGATAAATTATAGAGAACAAGTGATGAGTAGAGAATCTACCGAGTAACATAGTAGTAAAGAGTAGGTTGTTAATGTGATTTGGAGTTGAAGCTACAAAGTATAGAATTAATATTGTGAGTGGAGCACATTATGAGGTAAACAGTTATTGAGCATATTGATTCTGATAAGTATAAGATAGATGCAAGTACTACAGACATTTTATGTACTATTAGGGAGCTACCCAACATCAATGAGACTATTTTATGTCCTTACAACAGTTGTGCATGCACTTGGCAACATCACTTCACTCATGGACTAGATCATGACAAATATACATGGAGTAAAAGATTTGAGATAGAAAACATATGCAATGTCAGTCGGGGGCCTTGCAACAATAGGTATTCTATGCTAGGTTTTGTGGAACCTGGTGTTGAAATTCGTGATTGCCTCCCGCGGAGCCCATTTGATAGTGATCAACTATTGCAATAGTGACGATCTATCTCCCTTGTCAGAGAAACATTCACAGAAAGGGTCAGCCAACTAGTCCCATGTTGTGATGGAGTTAGCAGGGAGCAAACGGTACCATTTTGAGCTTTTCCTTTGAAAAAGGCTACCAAGAGCCGTAGAGCCACATCCTTCTCCAAAACATTGTGCAACATGCATACCTTTACAACATCGTGCATATGTTCTTTTGGGGTTTTAGAATCTTCCCCTATAAATTTAGGCAATGCTTTGAGGGAAGATGTGGGAATTTGTCCCCATACATATGGTGAGATAGGAGGTGCTAGAGGACTACCATTGTTCTAAGCCACAAAGTTTCTGGGTTGATTCTGCATTATGGTTTGTTGCATTGTGGGTTTTGTGCTTGGTTATGCACCTAATTTCGTACTTGATGGGCTTGAGCTTGTCAGTTGGGGCTTGTATAAGTGCCAAAGACTAGCAGGGGAACAAGTAAATGAGATGCTCCTTGAGTCTGAGATCTAGTAACCAATATATGGCTCATGCACCTTCTAAATTTTCAGATAGAATATTTGTTTCGGGTCCCATTGGGCATGCCAGGAAAAGGAATTGTTGACACCTAAAATTGCTCTTAGGTGTAACAACCTATGGGAAGCTTCAACGAATGTGGGAATCTAATACTTTTCATTGAGAAACCTATGGGATTTTAGAAGCTGACTCTTTGTACTGTGTTTTGAGGGAAAGAGTTAATAATGATAAAATTGTAAAAGGCGATACGTTAGAGCTTTTTGAACACTTTTAAAAACTAAATGCACAGGCTATTCCTAACAAGGAATCTCAAGGCAACTTATGAAACCAACCAAACTTAGAATGTAAACACACATAATCAAAGCTTAACTCACAAACATAGAGTAGAGCACACAATAATGTAGATGAAATAGAGAAGCTCTAAAAGCATCATCTACTTCAAATATGCAATATAGATGCTATAGCAAAGTTTAGAACAACACATAAATCTGTAAATGAACAATGAACCACCAGATATATTAAAGGGTAGAGTGCATGATTGATTTGTATTAATGATTCATAAAACATATATAGTTTAAGGCAAAAGAGAGTTGCTTCTACAAGCATGAGGATTCAAAAGTTCTCCTCTGTTGGAATCCCTTTTCTCATTACAAAATGAACATTATATAGCACTGGGTAGGAAGAACCCCCAAAATTCAAAGAAAGAAAATGATTATTGAAGAGGCGCGCTTGAAGGAACTGAGAAGTCGCTTTCTACACCGGCCCTTAGAGATGGGTGACTCACACAATCCAATCCCCAGGAGAAATCGGCTCACAATAATGGTGTTTGGGTAGCAAAGACAACTCTGAATTGCGACCACTCCTATGAAACAATCGTACTTTACCAAGGCGGCTCCAGAATTGTGGGTGTTTGGACGTGTGTAGACATTCAACTATAGCTTTGACAGGCATGTGGCAGACAATTGAGAAACCTACAAAAATGTTTGGTCAAGGAAAAAAATAGGACACTTAGCACAACGACATTGAGAGCTAGGAAGGAAGGGAGTCAATCTTCTTAAATTGCCTGCGAGAAGGCCATGTGTAGAGCTCTGTGAAGAACCGGGCTCGCCAGTGAAATGAATTGTGGTTAGTTGGAAAGGGGCATGTGGCGCTCGAGCGGGGACTCTTGCCTTTTCTTTGCTTCCTTTGTTTGCGGACACGTGCGGGGTCAACATGTGGATGACCCTTGAAACGCACGGGCTCTCAAGCAATAGAATGCTACAAATCAGCGTGAAAGGTACGTGGCACCCAAGCGAAGAACCTTGCTCAAAGGGATGGTGATTTACTCGAAGATGCGCATTGTGGTAACAAGTGGCAGGATGCGTGTTGCTACTCACATACTTACCAAAAATAATAAATAATGTAGGCAGTTGAAAGGATATTTTGCGGAGATGAAAAAATTAATGTTTACAGCTACATGTTATATTTTGCATATTCTAACTCATGATCTTTTTAAGCCTGATTGGGAATTCTGAAGGAATATTGATGCTCTTGCCCATTGCTCACATGGTTTTTCATATGGATTTGGTCATTACATATAGCCTCCCTACCAACTTGTTATTTCCTCATCTACATTAAAGGTGGATTACTCTTATATTTATTATTTTTCCCACTTCAATCATACTATTCAATCAAAGCTAGTGTTGAACGACATTCAATAATTCTGTGCATACTTACTTCTTTATGGTTGTTACTTTAAGCTATTGGTTGCATCTTATGTCCATTATATTGAAGGTTTTGGTGATTTGTGGAAATTTGTGGGTTCCCATTGTCCTGCATATCTCTTGTTACTTCTATGCAACTCTCCTCAACAACCAAGAGACATTACATTTAAACTTTCACTTAGATATTATAAAAGAGAAATACACAATCATAGATCTATATCTCATCAGGGTTATATTAAATGTTAAAAAGTGTTGGTACATGTCATGCAAACTCCATATTGTGTCTTGCAAACCCAGTTCCATATTGTGTGATAAAAACATGGCTATCAACGCATATTTGTATCTGTGTGAATCAACAATTTGAGCTTTTTTAGTAACTCTATAACGAGGATCGTTCTTATTGGCTATTTACTGTTACTTCACTCTATATAACTTGTTCTCTTCTTATACTCCCCTGGATATATTGTTGATGAAGGTTTTCTTTTGCATTACCTTTCTTGTTATAGATTAGATGTTGGATTCTTTCCCATTGCTGGTTTCATTAATTTTCATAAATTTATGTCACACACTACACTTCGAGATCTACTGGCTGCTGTTCATTTTGTTGTGCAGGATGGTGGCATTGATGTGTCTGTCAAGGATTTTGCGGAGGCTCTTCAGGCTTTTGATTCTAGTCTGGCTTCAAATGCCTTGGATCGACTTCTGGCTATTCAAAGTATTCTTTCCCATGATAGAGATTGTGCTAGCTCTTCGATTCTGGTTCCTCCTTCTTATCTGGCAGATGCTCCTATTCTTGTTGATTCTTTGGTTTCTCCTTTTATGGGTGAGCCTTCTGATTTTGATGATCAAAACTCCCTTGAGACTCTTAGTTTCATTTCTTTGGATGATCCGAGAGATGTGTTTCCTCTTGAGAATGAACATTTTGTTAGATACTTTCATCATATTTAGTGCTCTTTGTTTTGTTTTACGTCTATGGGTTGGTGGGTGGTCTCTTTTCATTTTCCTCTCTTCTGGGTCTGTTTCATTCCTCCGTGGTTGGGATTCATAGACGGCCATCTATTTTTACCCATCTTTTTGGAGCATTTTCTGTTGCTTGTACTTTTTTTTAATAGTTACTGACAAATTTTAATAGCTCAGACAATTTTGATTTAAAAATAAATAAAAATTGAAAATTGAAAACCAACAAAATAGTTTTTTCAATATTACAAAATTATAATTCTAACTTTTCACAATAAATTATAAAATATTAACTGAATCCTTATATAGATGTAGAGGACATTCCAATATGGCGAACATCAATTAAACTCACTGACATCATCCTAGATTTCAGATTTGAGATAATTTTGTTCACAATGTTCAAATTTGCAATGATCTTCTGTGTTAGACTAGTTAGGGTTCTTAGAATGCTTGAATTCATCCTTTATGTTGTTCACACGAACAACAATGGGGCTCTGCACATGATTATCACGACTAACCCAAGTGAGTCTTCCAAAATTATAGACCCCATATGAGTGCTTCAAAGGTTTCAGAGTTACTGAAAAAGTGGCATTTTTTACATGAGGTTTGAAAACCAGAATATTAGGCTTCACAGTAACTTCCACACCAGGTGGGGACGAGACCACAGCCACATATACACAACTCTCATCTGGGCCAACGTTGGTAACAGTCCTTTTAATTGTGGCAGTGGATTCCAAATTCGACACAGTAATGGAAGGATAATTAAGATCACTAGCAGAACTGTTCTCAGGGCAGGTGATATTCAATTTAGCTGAAGAAACAAAAGTCATAATCTGCTTTTCAGTGTAGCCAAGACTGCAGAGGAACACTACATAATCTGTTGGACCTGCATTGTATATCAATCCTGGATTCATAGCTTGTGTGGGATTTACATGCCCTGCACCAAAATCAAATGGGTTTGCTGGTTTTCCAGATCCTCCAGCTTTAATCAAGTCAAGAGATGTATCTCTAACATATGCTACACATAAAAGAATTTAGAAAATGCTTATCAGGGTTAACTGCATGCATTATAATAGTATATAGTTACATCCTCATTCTCTAGAGTAATGACTTTCCTGAGTGTTGTGACCTTGATTTGTCCACTTAGAGTTAGCAATTGCATTCATTGCATTGCATGATACTAAAAGGTCAAGCAGTGGGATTAACATATTTGTGCCATAGTTACATGGAGTTTCTTCATAGGCTGTAGGGATGGGGATGGAGGGTCTAAAATTGGGAATAGCAGTGGGGGAGCAGTGTTTATATACAAATAGAAATGAGTTGAAATCTTTAAGATGAAATCTGCAATATGACATCTATGTGAATGTTTTATGAAGACAAATTAATTTTCACGAAGTTAAACGTTACAATCAGTATGTAATAACATGTACCATATAACAAGCGACCCAATAAAATTGTGTGGGTGATGATGCTGTGAAAGAGTGTTTCCCAAGTCCCCAAATCTCGAAAACATCTCCATACAGATGGAACAGTGAAATTTTGTGCTTGTATAGAACTAAAACCTTTCAACAAATATAATAGAATGAATGGATAACATAATAATGTATCAGTGGTCATGATGGCAGATCTGATGGCTGCAGGACTCCATTCTGGATGAATTGACTTGAGAAGAGCAGCAATTCCAGTGATATGAGGGCATGACATGGATGTTCCTCTTAAGAAATTGTAGTCCACAGAACGTCTGTCCACCTCTATTTCTGAAGGTGGAATTCCTGGAGGCCATGCTGCCAGAATGTTCACACCTGGAGCTGTTATATCAGGCTGCACAATTGCAAATTATAGGCTGTAAATAAATTCCTTATTCATAACTCATTATTTAGGCAAGATGTTTCACTTATTTGTCAAACATGGTGAGAACATATGATCTTATTAATCATTTAGACATGCAATTTGTCACATACCTTCAAAATGTCAGGAGATAGTGTGTTTGGCCCCCTTGAGGAGAAGTAGGCTACAACGGGCGCAGGTTCAAGTCCCACAACACTTCTACTTGGACTCATTTGAACAACAGGGGACCTGACCCAAATGCAAAATAAAATTGTCTTATAAACACTAATCTTTGATTGGGTTATACTGTGTTTATAAGTAGGAGATATTTTCCACACCAAATAATCAGGATTCAATTATGTTGTAATTTGAGTCAAACTCATTGACCCATGTTTCATGAGTAGTGCAAGAACCCATCTCTCATGAGAATGAATGGAAGACTTAGCACTCATTGCATCTAGGTGATGCTTCACGCTCACAAAGGTGAAGCATCAGGACTTCCCGGGAGGTCACCCATCCCAGTACTACTCCAGCTCCAGCGCGCTTAACTACGGAGTTTCCTCCATGATTAAGTTCACTCTGCTTGCAACCCCATTTGCAAAACCTTCAACAAGTGTTGTGCCTTATGAACCATTGGTTACGAAGCTCTTTAAACTCATCAATTGATATTATGTCTGTTTTTTTTATTTTGAGTCATTCACGATCCTTTTTATGATGAATCAATATAAATGATTCAAAATATCAAAAATTTAAAAAACAAATATAATATAATCTAAAAATTGACAATCATACTAAAAAAAAATTATTTCTTTCAATCTTTTTATGAAATAATTTATATTCATCTCTGAATTGGATTCAACTCACTGAGATGATGTGTAATATAAACTGATCTTTGCACCTTGCTCCTTATCTACATACACCACAGGTATAAATAAGACACGTGGCACCACTTTGGTAGGCACTTCTGAGAATATTAATGCAGATCCTCCTGCTAGGTACACTGTTATAGCAGCATTAAGGCTATTGCCACCCCCAGGTATGCCAAAGCATAGCACTATTTTTCTTGCAACCAAACTTGGTTCCAGAGATTCACACGTTCTGTACATGCATGATGGCAAAAATCTAAGTGTAAATTATATAACAATCGTAAGAATGAACTTTGATATTTATGTCAGTTTTACGTACCCTCCATCTATCAGTGGTATGAATGTGTTGTTTGGCCATTGAGTGTTTACTCCCTCCCCCTTTCAACACAAATAAAAGATCGAGAAGATAAGATTTATGAGTTGTGGTATAAGCTGGATCAAGGTCATACATTTTTTTCATATAAATCTGTGATGTCTTGGTTAGAAGATCTACACACCGGTATTTAGGATATGATTTTATGCAGTTTGTTTATTTGTATTTTTTTACTTAAATTCTAGTAATTTTCTTTAAATTTTAAATTAAGTAAAAAGTTTTATTTAGAACAGAGAGTTAGAATAATTTGGAATTTTCTTTTATAATAGTGGAATTGCTGAAAATTTTGGAGTATTTTTTAATAATGGCGAAGTTAGATAATTGGAATTTTTTTTCTAATAATAGTAATATTGTTGAATAATTTGGAATCTTTTCTGAAAATGATGGAGTTGCTATAGCATAGGGATTGAAAAAAGTTGTGAAGAAATAAGGGAATTGGAGTTATGTATTTTATAAGGGATGAGGCGGGGATGTATTCAGGGAGTTTGGTGGAATGAATACCTCTCATTCTTTGACTCTTATCCAAAAAAATTCAACCTATAGCTTATGCTCCCTTCTCAAATAGTTAAGCAAATTAGAATTTGTATAAAACCCTCCATATATATATATATGAACTTCAATTCTACAAAGAAATTAAAAAATATTTGAACAACTTTAACTATAAATAACCTAACCTAAATAGTCACATGGGACTTTCTTATTATTAAGAAATTCTTTGATTTTTAATTAAGAAGGTAATAAAATTGTAAAAAAATTAATTGAGAAGATTAGCGATAATAAAAAGAGAATCAATTTATTATAATTTTTTTTATAATTTATGAATTGATCAATTATCAAATAGAATTAGTTTTCTACAGTCTATAAATTAAAATACAGTTTTTTTAGGGTCAACAGAAAAAACTACCTTTATAGTCACGTTATTGCCAAGCATTATGTATGTGGGAAAGCTACGATCCATAGTGCTAGCTGCCACAGAGATACTCCATGGAGCTGTATTTGCAACAGAAGCAGGGTCAGGGCCAGAATTCCCTGCAGAAAATACCACAGAAATACCCTTCTCCATTGCATGGAAGGAGCCTATATCTGAGCTTGAGGCAAAATATTCAGGCAAGGGTGTTGTTATGCCAAAGGACAAAGATATGACATCCACTCCATCACTAATGGCATCATGGAAAGCAGCAAGGATATCTGCATCATAACACACACCCTCCACCCAACATGTCTTATATACTGCAATCCTTGCTCGAGAGGCACCTCCCCTAGCAATTCCTCTACCCAAACCCAAAAAGCTTGCATTTCTTACTTGACTTCCACCTGCTGTAGAGGCTGTGTGTGTTCCATGCCCATTGTGATCTCTAGCTGAACGATATTCTGGAACTTCTGTGGTATTTAGAAATCCATTGGCTTCTTCAAAACCTTTGACATACCACCGTGCACCCACTAGCTTTTTATTGCAGGTGGACTTACTAAACTTTTCTCCTTCTTCACACACACCCTTCCAACCACTAGGAGGTGGAGGAAGTGTATCATCCTTGAAGCTTTGTGACTCTGGCCAAATGCCTACAAATAAAGTTTAATAAAATCATATACATTGAACTTTCACCTATTTATAGATAAGCAAGCTTTCCCACAATCAATCAAAACAAATTATTATGTACATCTTAGTTTTATGACATGGTTTAACAAATTCTTATGAGATTCTTAATTGGGATGGTAGCGGCTTTTTGAACAAGTGTATCTTTTTGAAAAAATGGTCAACTCAGTGCAGATTTGCAGATGCATCTTTTGAAAAAAAATGCTACAATCGATATAAGAGTGCAGGCTCACCAATTTTATTTTATTTTTTTTTAAAATGACCAATTCAACTCCTTACATGTTCTACCATATTCAGCTCAACATTCACTTTGAAAAATGAAAAGAATTGTGCAATTCTAACCTGTGTCAATAATAGCAATTATTATGTCTTCTTCTCCATGCTGTTCATCTTGCATAGGAATCCTTGTTAGTTCATCCAAAGGCAATCCCATGAAGTCCCAGCTGTGTGTTGTATGTAGCTTCAGTGCTCTACTCTTGAAAACAGAGACAACACCTTGCATGGCTATTCAAAGAGCCAATTATTAGAAAGTTGTTTATGAAGAAATTTCACAGATATAAGATCCAAATCACATCAAGATAAATGGTGTATATGGGCAGTAAACATTTTATAAATAACTCCTAAGCTTGTATTTGTGCATAATTCAAGCAAGCGGAAAAATACTTGATATTGTCATGGCCTGGGCTGTATTCAGTTTTGCTGCAAATCCAGAGAAGCTTTTATTGTAGCTGTAAATCAAGGCCATTGCAGCGGCTTTGTGGCTGTTGGATCAGATCATTAGTTATAATATTCCAAATTCAAGCAATCTGTACCCTGCACTTGTTATATTATAGTCTTAACAATAGTGCCATGTGAAGGAGAAAATTGTCACCTTCCAAGAACAGATGTTAGCATCTGATAATGAGTTTCACTATTGAGAAGGGGCTGTTTCAATCTAATCCCTCCCATGTATATTATGTATACCTACATAAAAATATATCCACATAAATATCACTAGGCAGTTTACAAACAAAGTTAGATATTAGTGAATCAATAAGAAATAAAAAGTAAGTACAATAATATAAATGAAAGCAAAGTCGATCAGATGAATAAGATGGAGAAGCAATGTACATATAGGAAGAGTGATTGGGTCGAATCAGAAGTCGAACCCAACACTCAATGAGTGGTAGCGAGTTGCCTCCTACTAAACTAGCATGAAGTGTCGAAATGATAACAATTTATATGAACAAGTCTCATATATAATTGATTGCTTTGTTCTTAAATTTAATTGTATAAAGTTTACTCTTAAGAATTGATTCTGAACATTGATACAAATAATCTATACAGTTAAATTCAGAAATAAAGTCATCTAAATTTAATGTTTTTTTGGGTTAAAGATTTGTAGATAGACAAACTTAAAAGTTTAGGAAAAAAAGGGCTATGGTATAATTTACATGGACATCATCTCCATCTGCCTGAGCTGGCTGAATATGCTGTGCACACATTAAAAGAAAGAATATGACAATTCTAATTCGTAAGGAAATTTCCATGGTTGTATAAAATGTGAAGAGAAACACTGAAGAAATCTAACTTAAATAGGCTATCGTTCTATAAAGCTTTTACTTCCAACATTGGTGTAGCTCATGATGACCCACAGAAAACAAAGATACCTACCTCATTTGCGTGCATTATATTATTTGTGTCAGAATGACACTTCCGTTACGTTTCCTCTCGTGGATGCAGAGGATTAGAGTACAAGTGAAAGCTATCAAGACAAGATGGCAATCAAGACAAAGAACACGAAATTTAGTTGTTAGAGTACGCTTTTCTTATATAGAGTTTTTAAATTAATTTGAATTTTTTTTTTAAATGGTTTATTTGGTAAGTTTTTTATTTGTTATTAAGGTTTTATGGTCATATTATTAAATATGATGCTATGTTTTTTTGTCAATTTTTTTTACAACAACTTATTTGGAAAGTCCCATATTAATAACTTAGGTTTGAAGGCTTCATCACCATGCTTTTTGTCAAGGTGTTCAGAAAGGCCTAAAAATAGTGAGACCACAACTTGTGCACTAAGTCATGTTTTAATGATGTGTTGATGTGACACACATGATTTGTTACTTTTTAGATCTAAATAATACATTTCATTTAGTTACGGTAGTCATCATCAACAATACCAACTTTAAAGTCACAACTATCAGTATAATATTGTGAAAAATATTGGACATTAAATCAACAAGTGCTCTTGCAATAAGACAAGAATATGGAATTCGATTGTTGAGTGCACTTTTCAAAATCTTATGTAGAAATTTTTAACCAATTCTATTTTTTGGTAGTAGCTTACTTTGGTAAGTCCTCTACTTATAACTAAGGTTTTAAGGTCATATCATCAAATATGATGCCACATCTGCATGCTTTCTGTCGAAGTGTCTAAAAAGGCCAAAAAAGGTGAGACCAATATTGTACAATTACACAAGTTATGTTTTATTGGTGTATTGTGTGGCATATCATGATTTGTTGCATTTTAGATCTAAGGAACACATTTCGTTCAATTATGGGTTGTCAATATCAACAATAACAACTTTAAAGTCAAAACTATTGGTAGAATATTTTCAAAAATATTGGACATTAAATCAACAAGTGCTATCATAGCTATTAAAATGTCGTCACATGAAGATACACAGTAAATTCACACTTCTCAAAATCCTATGTGGAAATTAGAGCAACTAACTTGGCAAACCCCTTTCTTATAACTTAGGTTTCAAGGCCACATTACTTTTTGTAAAGATGTTAAAAAAGGCCTAAAAAACGTGAGACCAAAACTTGTGCACTAAGTTATGTTTTATTGGTGTGTTGATGTGACATCACATGATTTGTTGATTTTAGATCTAAGGAATATATTTCATTTAATTACATTAGTTATCATCAATACTAACAACTTTAAAATCACAACTATGGGTACAATATTGTGAAAAATATTGGACATTAAATCAACAAGTGTTGTCACAACTATTCATGCACTCACTACTCTGTCATCTCCCCTACTATCTTGTCCAATCATAGACATAGTAAATAGTTAAATTTGGATACTCTCAAAGGTAATTTTTTAGTTATAAATAAGAGGCTTTTAGTAACCACTATTTGTGTTTAGTTTGGTATTATAATTTTTTTTTTGTAGTACAATTTTCTTATTGTGGGATATCAATCAAAATTCATGTTCGATTTCAAGGGATCACAACATACATATCTAAATATCTATATAGAGTATTATCACATTTTCAAAATCTTGTTTCACAAGAACCTACATAGTGTTGTAATCATAGTGTTGTAATAAAGTTACCATTTGTGGACAAGAGTCATCATGTTTTTATGTGATAACCACTCTTGAATTACTACTAATTATTTTTTATATGCCTTTTACTAACTAAAATGACCAATGATTTTCTAATTAATTAGAAATGCTAGCTTGATGGCTTTGTTGAGATACCCTAATCCCAATACCAAAGACCCCCCTAGTAAATTTGCATGCTTTTCCTCTAAATTCTAGAAGGAAAAAGGAAAGAACCCATTTTCCATTGCTACCACCTAGATTCGACCCACCATACTCCATCTTTGCATATAATCCTTCTACAAACCATATTAATGTTTAAGCGAAATCCAAAAAACTACCCAATGAGAGAAAACTTCGTGCAAGAAATATCACAATCAACCACCTCATTGGAAATCTTCGAAGTACTAAGACCATTCCTCCAACAAACCTATAGAGTTTTCCCCAAGAAGATATGATTATTAAAGGGATTATATATGTATATGATGCATGAATGATTGTGTTATTTGCCTTATGAATGCTAAAACCTACCACATCAATCTATAATCCAATGCATATATTATTGTCCTCTTTCTTATTCCATCACTAGGGTATAAATAAAACATTAATAGAAAAAGTGGTTCAATATGCAATCTCTTTAACAATAGTCTGACATCTCTTTAGCCGCATTTACAAAACCTTTATATAATGTAAGCTTTCTACAATTCGAGTAATGTTGCACTTTAGGAGTTTCCATTGAAAGGAAATGCACATGTAAATTTAGTCTCCGTAAAGTCAAAGTTATTGTCTTTGCAAGTCCTATGGACATTATGTTGTATATTTATCTATATTGTTACTTATTATAAAGTATTGTATTTCATGTAAGACATAATTTGACACTTGTAAGACCTAAACGAATTGCATTGTATATAAGATCTATGAATATTATATACTAAAATTAGGTGGAAAAAGAGGTTGGACAAGGTCCACAATAAAATGGTTTGTAATGGCAATTGAATGATGGTTGGTGGGTATATATATATATATATATATATATATATATATATATATATATATATATATATATATATATATATATATATATATGTTACAAAAAAATTCAAAATTCATCTTATAAAAATAAATAACACACATTTGAAAAATGTTTCCACACAAATCTAAGATTTGACGGTCATCTTTGCAAGTCATATTAAAACATAAGAACAATTGTGTCACTTAACTACATCTCAATTTAACTTTTACAT
This sequence comes from Chamaecyparis obtusa, assembly GCA_027943335.1. Classification (NCBI taxonomy): domain Eukaryota; kingdom Viridiplantae; phylum Streptophyta; class Pinopsida; order Cupressales; family Cupressaceae; genus Chamaecyparis; species Chamaecyparis obtusa. The sequence continues at coordinate 41,498 of BSBK01013449.1, read as the reverse complement.
AAAATTATAGATTATCAAAATAATTAAATATTATTCTTAATAAAATATAAAACTAATATTACTAAAATTGAAAACTATAAAATAATAAAATTTATAAATCAATATTATTAACATTTATTTTTTATTTTCTTTATAAGACTCTTATGACAATTCAAGGTAAAAAAAAAACCAGCTATTCTAATTATAAACCATGATATTTTTTTTAATTTTAAATATTTTTGAAAAACACCTTTTACAAAGAAACCACCTTCACTAAATTGATGTTCTCGAAAAACATGTAAATTGATTGATGTTCTTGGAAAACAAGAAAGTCCTATCAAATTAATAGGGAAAAACTGAACTTCTGTTTAGAAAATCAAAGGAAAAAAAACCAGAGCAGGAAAAATTTCCAATAGGAAAAAAACTTAATATGTTCCCTAAAAAAACCAAAATAATCAATGGATTATAAAAAAGGTGCGTTTCCTGAAAGAAAAAAAAATCCCCAAAATCAATCAATTGATTGGGGAAAACAGGGTTTGTGTAAAAACAATTCAAAATTGCAGAGAGAAAGTACGAGACAATTCGCCAGCAACATCCAGCATGGGTTGAAAAATTTCTTGTTTCTGAGCGGTTTCATTGCTATCCAAATCCCTGCAAATAAATTCCTTTTGAGAAAACAATTTCTGATCAAGAATGTCGTATTCTCTCTGTTGCGACTCTTTCAGCCTTTCTAGAGTCAGGTAAATCGCATTCTCAACAAGAAGAGCTCTTATATCAGGAGGCAAACTCTGCAATCTTTTAAAATCAATTTCTCTCTCTTTCCCTTCACAATCCATGGAAATCGGGCTAGGAAAATAGGGTACTCCAGAAATCTCTTTGCCAGCCCTTTTAACAGGGTTCATCTTGCAATTGTCTGTGGCTGATTCGCTTAGCTTACGCTTTGAACGAGTTTGGAAAGCCACCCCATGTTGAAGAGTTGCCCGCGAAGCAGAACAGGGGATCTTCCATTGAAATGAATCAAAGAACACTTTCAGATCCGCCTCTGGAAAGTTTTCCCTAATATAACTTTTAACCGCAACTCTGCTTCTAAAGTAAATGTGAGCGTTGCTTTTTTGCAATGTTTTAGGTAGAGTCAAGAATCTGTCTGACCAATACCCAGATAAACTTCTTCTTTTGCCCACTCTCCATCCCCATTTGTCCTCTGGACTTGGCCATCCCTCTGGAGCATATGGCAGACCTTCGCCCCTTTGCCCACCTCTCACAGTCATACCTTCAATCCGCGCCTTTTCGGCTTCCAATTTCTTTTCCGATGCTGATAATGGCGTTATGCCCATTTCATCGGAACCCTCTGAAACGTTTTTCTGCTCTGGGGTAGTCATAATGTCATCCATTTTGAAATCTCGCCTGTTCTGTGAATGAGAATTTAGATCACAATGCCTCTGCTTTAGGTCATATTTGGTGGCAGGCCGAATCTTATACTGTTCTATATGAGAAAAAATCTACGATTCGGGAGGGAAAAAAAAATTCCTAGTTACATGCAGTGATCACAACAATCAGATTTTTAAATGCATTCAATATTGATTGCTTTTTTATATTTACTGGGAATTCTTTTGGATTCTGCCGTCCGATATACGCGGAGACTGGAGTAGAACCTTCTGTCAAAGGTTTACTAACTTTAGGAAACAATTCTTGAAAGGGCCGTGACCGGGCGTGGAATTTGATGGCCGTAATTGGCCGTTTTTGAACTTTTCAATTGTATATTTTTATAAAACTTGATTCTTTAAATTATTTATAAAATGTAAAAATTTATTATAGGTAATATAGTATACTTCATAATATAAATATATGTTATTTTAAAATATTTATAATAATATATAAATTTATTTAAATATTTCTAAATATTTCTAAATTTTAAAATATTTTAATATGAATTTATTATGTAATATATATGTTTCTATTTTTTATTATATATATATTTTTAGAATATATAAATTTTAGAAATTTGTTTAGTAAATTTAAGAATTTTGTAGATATTTTTTGTATTGATTATAAGGGATTCAAAGGAAATATTACAACTGAGAATAAACCAAATCAATCGGGAGGAGGGCCTCACACCGAGAGAGTCATAGTAACAAAATAAATATCAACAAAAGCAAAAACTAGATAGTGATAATGAAGCAGCTAATGCAGAATATTCTCATAGTTTTCAGCCCAAGATGTCCAACCCATTGAGCCTTCCATCCAGACGACATTCTTCTTCTCTTGGATTTGCGCAAGCATAAGGACTTTGTCATCCGGGACATTCTTTTTCTTGTTGACCTCCTGATTGAGCTTTTTCACAATTTCCTCAAACGTCGCAAGGTTGTTCATGTTCCTCCTCCATTCATAGTCATCTTTCATCTTGTAAACAAACATAGTGGAGTGTCCCCTTATGAGGAATCTCCTGAGCGTCTCCCGTTCTATCACCATGTTTATATAAACCTACGATTTTTTTTTAAATATGTGAGCTTACGAAAAGACTCGGTAAGAGATCTGGAAGTGTTTTGAAATCTTTCTTCATTTTTTATTTTCCAAAGTTGCCAAAGAATATTAGAAGAAAGGATGTTCCAAAAGAGATTAGTATCTTTTTTTAAACTATGAATATGACCATAAATGATTTCAAAAATATTCATAACTCTAGGATAAGTAATCCCAAACATGAGCCAAACTTCCTTAGCTATAACACAGTCAAATAAAATATTTTGATGCAAGTATCAGGAAGCCCACAATGGTTGCAGTATTCATCAGAGGAATTATCCTTTCTTAGAGGAAGTCTATCTAAAATCATAAGCCACTTAAAACATTTAATTTTTGGACCAATGGAGCTCTTCCATAATTCATTAAAGTGTTTTTTCCAAGCACTAGTATCCAAATTAGAACACCATATTTTATTCACATGATAAATGATGGAATCATTATAAGCAATAACATCATAGATGTTCTTAGATTTAATTTTAGTCACAATAGTGCCATCAGGCCACTTTAAATTAAGAAATTTGTGGGAGTCCACATGACACTCAGTAGGGAGCGCCCTTCAAGCTTTAGCTATCATGTTATAAGTCTTCTTTTGAGATATATAGGAATGTCGTGTTTAGAGCTGAGGTCCTCCCAACTGATGAGGCAGTTATGTTCGTACAAGTTAATGAGTTGGGAGAGACCCAAACTTGACCAGGATCTAGCTGAGAAACCTTGGGAGAGGGCAAGGGGTTTACCAGAAAGGTAGAGATTCCACCAAATCGATCTTTCACCATGAAGGTGGCTGGAATCATGAAAGTCCTTATTAAGAAAGAATTCCCTAACATGCTCCCAAGCCCCCCAAATGGACTTAAAAATAGCAAAACCTTGAACAGTGATAGGAAAATTCCCACCAATAAGATCACAAAAGGGAAGGTTTTTCCAAGATTTGGCATGCTTCGGGAATCCTCTTTCAATATTATTCCTAATGAGGATTTTCCATGCCTCGTCACCTTCAAGGGAGTGGAAGATTCATTTGGCCGCAAGGGCAATCCCTTGAATTCTGAGGTCCTTAAGACCCAACCCCCCAAGGAGCTTGTAAGTACGAAAATAAGCCCATTTAACAACATGAAGCTTATTGTTGCCTTTACCATCAAACCATAGGTAATTTCTCATGGATTTCTGAATTTCAAGAATCTGGTAGTTATTGAACATCCAAGTAGAGGAATAGTAGATGTTATAGGATGAAAGGATTTTTTGGCACACCTGAACTCTACCAGCTAAGGAAAGGTGTCTGTTATGCCACTTATCAAGTTTTTTGGTGATTTCATCCTTAATCCAAAACCACATTTCCTTAAGAGAAGGATCAATAGAGAAGGGTATGCCAAGATATTTCACTATGTGCTGAGGGCCTCCCTACTGATATCCATAGTTACTAAGCCAATCCAAAGGTTTATCCTCACAGCCAAGAAAAACAAATTTGGAATGTGATAATTTGGCGCCAGATATAGAACAGAAAAACCTAAGTTTATTATTAAGAGCTTCAAATTTATCTTTGGTACTAGCTTCAAAGAACAAGGCCATGTCATCAACAAATTGGCAATTGATAAGCTCAGAATTATCTAGGAGGGAGATACCTTTGACAGAAGGAGAAAGACTATTATCTCCGAGGATGTAAAAAAGAACATCTGAAGCAATAACAAAAAGAGCAGGGGCAAGAGGGCATCCCTGCCTGATAGATCTGCCCAAGGGAAAGGAATGAGATAAAGATCCATTCACATCCACTTGAGCAGAACCATCTTTAAGAAGCATTTTAACAAAGTTGCAGAAGACTTTAGGGAAACCAAAGGCCTCAAGCATCATGGAGATAAATCCCCATGTTTCTTCTAGACTTCGAGAAGGCCTATGAATTTTGTAGATATTATTAATTTATGGTATTAGTATATGTTTCTATATTTTTTTATATACATTTATATTAATTTAGAATATTTTTAAATAGAATATATAAATGTTATCCTAGAAATTGTTTAGTAAATTTGAGATTTTTGTAGATATTAGTAATTTATAATTGTTTTCTAGTCTTTTCACAATTTTTTTGACAATCAAGTAACATATAAGTAAAATAAGTGATCGAAGATTAATTTTTTTTTAAATTAAAAATATAATAAATTTAATTAAAATAAATGATAAAAATATGCACTCAATAATATTTATTTTTTTACTTTAGAAAATATTTAGGTTTTAGAAATCTCGACTTATTTTTTTTTTTTAGATAAGCTCTGCCTAGGGGGCAGTACCCTTTGTATTGCTGAAAGAAAAATTACATAAAGATAGAGCTATCTCTCCGATTACATATTAGGTTGCCAAAGAAAACTATCTAAGATATCCTATTCAATGATAGAGATATCCTATCCCATTGCCAATATTGATCAACCTCGATGCTACCTCAGCTAAGAAGAGTTGATCATTAGCCTAGCAGAAGGCCTCGAACTTAGACATATCAAAATCCTTAACAATGCATTTCTTAAACAATGTCAATGCCTTCTTCATAGTCTTCTTCTTAGCTTCATCGTCCACACAAAAGAAAATAACCAAATCTCCACCAGAGAGGCTAGAATTTATCAGATCCAATGCAATGGTTACCTCTAAATAAATCTCCTCCTCAATCATTCTTCGAACCATACCATTTGCTGTCACCGGGTGACCTAATACTTGAATGATGGGCAGGAAGAGATCATAAATGAGCTTCCCATCATGAACGTGCCCTCTTGCCCAATAATTCACTCCCAATAACAGGATTATGGTGGTCTTCTCTTGATCGTTAGCATGTTTAAAAATCTTGGCGACCTGCTCTTCTGGAGACTCCACTGTCACTTCCTCTTGCTCACACCTACATCTGATTCCCAAGACACTCACCATCCCCTCTTGCTAGTTCCTACAAATGTTGCTACTTGCTACCTCCTTAAAAAGGCTTGGGGAGTCCTTCCTCTAACCTATTTCTGCAATATTCTCTATACGGGCCTGAGGCAAGATGAATGAGGGACATGTGATTACTATCTGTCGAGCCGCTTATTCTGTCTAATCTTTGAAAATCTTCCTAGGAGCAATATTCCTTTAGATCTATATGTGGAAGGGGGCTTTCAATTTTTTCGCTGAGAACACCACTTCCATCTATCAAATTGCCAAAATCTATCATTATCCAATGCCTTTTCTTATGATTATCCCGAGGTCCTCTGAGATAATCTCTTGCAAATCCTTTGGCAAGAGATCACCATACTGGAATTCCATCTCTTTATTCTTTTCTATGCCCAAGTTTGCCAGCAAGTCCGCCGCCCTATTCCCTTCTCGGAATACATGTTGAAGCCTATATTCTCCCAAAACTTTCAAGTGTTTTGAGATTAGCGGGATCCAATTTGCCAGCCTCCACGAATGAAATTCCCCTTTCGTTATCCCATTAATAATGACCTACGAATCTCCCTCGATGACTAAATTGTAGATTCTATTCGAAACACACCATCTAAGATCAGTTTCCAACGCAGAGATCTCTACAACATTGTTGGAAGCAATACCAATAGGACCTTCGACTTGTTTCACTTACATTTATGTATAATTTAATATTTTCATTTTTATGTTATATTCTCAGCGAATATATATTTGTATAAAAAATAATAAAACAAATAAAAATGAACATAAATAATTAATAAATATAGAAAATAATTGAAATATTAGAAAATTATAGTAATTGTAATATTTATCAAAATTGTATGGAGTTGTCTCACACGTGTGGATGAGGTTGGTTGTACTTATTTATTCTTTCATTGTTTAGAGCACTAGAAAAGTAGACATTATTAGCTCTTTTCAAAATCACTCTCTTCTTTAGCTTTCTTTCTTTGTCCTTCTCTATACCCCGCGAGGCATCCTTATGGAGTCTGCCATTTGCCTTAGGTTTTTCAATAATATCAGGCAAATGGCCTTTCCACGAAAAATTCTCCCAGAGAGACGGAGTTAACAGTTTAATATCCCTGTGGCGTTTCTCTCTGTTCTTCTAGTGATGGATTTGACAAAAATTGAAGCAACTTCACTATGCAGAGAGGTTTCCAAGAAAAACCTATTGGGAGATATGGACATAATGGTAAGGAATGTGGATGAAAATTTACAAATTTCATACTCGGTTGATTCGACAAGGATGGTCACGAGGAAGATATATCCAAGAGACCTATATTGTCAATGAAAGATTGAAGAGCTTTTGAAGGCCATCGTCTAGTAATCCTAAAAAATATCAATTTTTTACAAATGTGGTTTGGGATTAAGGTGGTGGCGGACCTAGAATGGTTGAAAGTTTACATGTTGAGTGAAGGATATGTTCCTATTGAGGAACATAATGAGGGGGGGAATCACCAGTGTGCTGAATGTTTTTTTGTAGATAACATCCTAAGGAAAGCGGACAAAATAGTAGTGACGCAAGAGGGGTTCAAGCGCTCTAATGGTTTGAGGAGGTCCGAGAGAAGGAGAGATGAGAATCAGGTGGTCTCTAGAGCTGGAAGATCCTTGTGCCCAAGGAAGAAGAATTCCATGTCTAGGAGAAAATCTTGGATATAGGCAGCTGGGTGAACCCACAATAGTGGGTTATACGTTTTTTGCCTAAACGGACACTGAACTCTACATTTTGAAAAAAACTTTTAGATTCAGATGCATATTGTCGTTAAACCATTTGAAATAGGAACATGAAGTAAATTAGAGTCTTTTAGGAATTTATGTCTAGATTCTAAATATATTTTTTATTTTATTTTTTGAATTGATTTGAATGGTTTCTTCTTTCTCCCACAAAAACTGGTATGTGGCTGAAAATATCATTTTCAAAGAGTTACGTTGTTTTCATAGAGCATAACTTTTTTTTCTAAAATAGATATCAATGTGATTCTTTCGAATTTAGTTTTGTAACATCCATAAAAAGGGTATGCAATTGGTTTGATTAAATTATAACTATTATTGCACATTTTATTAATCTTTGAAGTTGACTAAACCGTAATTTTGACATACCTTGACTACATAGCTTATAACTTATTGTGTATTTGTCCAGTTTCATTTTTAATTTTTTTTATAGAAAGAGAACTTAATTACCTAGGGCATAGATTTTTTTAGAATTTTTTTTCTCTCATTTACTATTTTTCCATAAGCGTCAAACATAGAGGTAGACATAGGGTGAAATATTTATGTTTAGTAAAACTAAAAACACAAAGTCATAATAAACTTAATATATATTAACATTTTAATCATTGGAAATATTTTTCTCATTAGTACCTTACTACATAGATAGGTTTGTCAAATGGATTGGTTTTATCTACCAAAAGATAAAGTCGAAGTGATTTTTTGTCAACATTTTAATAGGTGCAAAGGAGACTCCATTGTAGGTATGAATGAGGAGTATAGATGTTATATCAATGTTTTTATTATCTAAGATGCTTTGAGCTAACCATTTGTAATTAATTCCTTCAAATAGAACCTCTCAAGGCTTCAATCATCATATTTTAATAAAAATGTGTTATTTCAGCAAAAATCAGCATGTCTAAAAAAGTGTAACCCACTATTGTGGGGTCACCCAGGCTTTGCTAGATAAGATGAATATTGTTTAGTTTCCTTAGATATAAGTTTCAGTTAATAGATTTTAAACTTTGGTAGTTTGTATTTTGGCTTGAGGGTTTCTTCTATGGACTATTTAAGACTATATTCTTCAAAAACATTTTGTAAATTTTGGTTATTTCTCCCCTGTGCAAAACAAGCTTTATTTTGCAATGACCCTATGAAGACAATCTAAATCTAGATTAACATTACTTATTATATATATATATATATATATATATATATTTGATATATGATTATTAATATATTTCGGCCTTAGCCCTTTATTAATAAAAAAAGAAAATTTAATTAAATTTCATTATTGTTATATCAAAAGTTTGGGACCAAGTCATCTTACACTTATAAAAAAAACACTTCATATTTGGATTTTACAAAGTTTTAACCTTAATGTATACAATTTTATTTGCCATGGGTAAACATCCTCATTCACTTTGCTCTTAATTATTTTTTTTCTTAAAAGATATGAAGAATTATTACTTGTTGTTCCTATTTTTTACAATCATATAGAAATATTTTTATTTTTTTTTGTACATCTTCAACATATCTACATGTATTTCTTCTAGATCAAATTATAAAATATTTTTTATTATAGATATTTAAAATTGAAGTTTATATATATATTCTCTTTAAAAAAATATTTTTGTTAAAAATTTGGAAATATTTTTCTATTATAAATTTGTTAAAAAATCTATTTCAAATTTTTTATATTATTTACTTTAAATATTTTAATTTAAATCAATTACTGAAAACCACACTTTCTCATTTTATAAGAATTTTTTCTATTATAAACTATTGAAAACTGAAGATTTTTTTTCCTTACATTTTTATTTGTAAAATGTTTTATTTATTACAACATGCTAACCTCTGCAACAAAAATCTTTTATCTCTTTATCATGTAGCTCTTTTTATACAAAGCTCTTTTATCATCCAATTCTCTTCTTAGGTACATACCCTGTTTCCTCTATCTGCACAAATAAATTATCTGATTTTGCATAAATATGTATTAGTTCAATATGAATTTGTTCAAAATGTTGCAAAGCATTCTCACAATAATTATTGAAGTGTATCTAACAAAAAAATGCATTCCATGAAACCCCATTATTAAGGGAGAAAAGAATTAGTGTTTCTGTGGAAGAAAAAGAAAAATCCATGTCTTTCTATATCCATGCTTTTTGTAAAGTGGTTACGTACAAATATTCCTGCAACAAAATCTATTATTTCATAGACAATGCAATTTGTAATTACAAAAATAATTGATTTGTTGAAAATTAGAAGCTCACATCACATGCATTCTATAATTACAAAAAGAATTGAAAATGCATCCTTTATACAAATTCAAAAGCATGCTAAAATACCCCACTGTGTTTTAAGTGGTGATAGTTCTGAGAGGGGGGGGTGAATCAGGACTATATAAATTTTATCCAAACAACCACAATTACTAATTACAATTCTCTGAACATGACAGATTTAAAATCTTATGAGAATGAAAAAGTATGTAAAGAAGTAACTCACAAGACAACACAAGAATTTTTGCCGAGTGGGAAACCCTCAAAACCTTACGGTTTTGTCATAGGGAGAAAAACCACTCCTACTAAACCTGTACTTTTATTGAAAATAACCTTCTTCATACATTAGCAGCTCCTACTGCTTTCCTGGGCTTATAGCCCTTCACTTCCTTCTTCACAAATGACTTTTTAACCATATAGTTTGTATATGTAATTGTATGTGTTTACAATGCATACACCTTACATATAAAACTATTTAAGATAGAAGCATTTAGTAATATTCATATCCGAGAATAGTTTCTTCTCATTTTTTTCACACTGTTACATACAACTCTTCCTCTTTAAATAGGAAGTATACATTTGCAAAGAACCAAAACTGTTTCAACAGTAATTACAACTGATAATAAAAACAGTTCATATAAAATTGTTCTTTTTAACAACTGAATCTCGAACCATTTTTAGAAATACTTCTCAAAAGAAACTTTCATTGAAAACTATCTCGAGAACAAACTAAACACTGATTCAATACACATAAACCATGTAAAGTTCAACCGAATCATAACTGATTTTTAGGTATTAAAAACTACATAGAATACTTCAAAAATTGCTATGAACAAAAAACCAAGTTCACAAATGACTGTCATAAATACCCAAGTGTCTAAAGACATGAATCTCTTTTTTCAGATTTCAAACTTAATGCTGTGAATAATCAAGTTCACAAACGCAAACAACTGTCATAATACCCAAGTGTCTAAAGACACGAATCTTCCTTTAAAAACCAACACAAAACAGATAGTCGACATAATGTTGAAAGAACAGACAAACTATTTTCAATTCCTTTCAATACTATGCACAGAAGAGAACCTTATCAACTTTCAAACTCATGACTGAAGATGCATACCTCAATAGAAAATGATTTGACAGAGAGCCATCAAACACTGCCTGTGATATCCAGACTTAACCACTGGGAACATAATGCTCGAAGAGTTTCCAATCACAGTAAACAAAAACATGTATCAGCCTTTGAACCAAAAATAAGAAGATAGAACAAAAATGGCATAGGTCCATAACACTAAATGTTAGAACAAAATAAACCATCTCAGACCAGGATACCTGTAAAAGATGCAAAGATACCATAAAAATGCTATGAATCTGTTCCTTGCATGAAGCTGAATAACATAGTACAAACCCACAAACACTAATGCAACACAGAGCCACCAAATCATCACTGAAGTAGTCATGGCGGTGCCCTCAACTAGGGCAAGATAAAAAATGATATACATAAAGTCCACAATGATCATGATAAAAGAAACTTAAGGAAATTATAAAATGGTTCACGTCCACCACGACAAAAGAACACGTGGATACATAATTACCAAGTGTTGACAACTAGGAGTCAACAAGAACTCAATTATAACCCAAAGAAGAACTCAAGGTTAGCCGCACGGTGCAATACACCTCAGCAATGCCAGTTGGATGTCAAAAGTCATATGGCATCAAGGACAAAAAGCCAACAATCTCCCCCATTTGTCCTTGAGGCAAAAAACAATACAATCTTACAAAACCTGTGCACTTAACTATATCTGAAAATAATACTGCAAATGACTGATCAAAAACACGGTCAAGAAATATATCTGAACAATCAAAAATCTATCTGATCATCATAATTCTAAACATTGAACATCATAGCAACATAGTAGATATCATCATATCAGCATAGTAGAGATCTGAACATCATATTAGCATAGTAGATATCTGAACATCATAATTCTGAACATCATATCAGACCAATAGTAGAGATTTGAATGAAACACATATCTCCCCCATTTTTCATCAAGGACACAAAAGACTACTAGAAAATAGACTGGGAAGAGGAAGCAGTAACCATTCCCAGACTCCCCCATAAGGGAAAACTTAGTGCAGTAGAGAAAGAGAAACAACCCCCAACCGAGTGCGGAGTTGTTCAAAAGAGGCTTGGGGAAGAGCTTAAGTAAAAATATCGGCCACCTATGCTTGAGTAGGAACATAAAGCAACTAAAACTCATTTGCAAGCACATGATCACGTAAAAAATGAAGTTTAATAGCCACATGTTTGGTGCGGGAGTGCATAACGGGATTTTTACTTAACGAAATAGCACTCACATTATCACACATGATAGAAATGGGTTTAGGAATCTGAATACCAAGATCAAATAACTGACATGTCATCCAAATCAACTGAGTACAAGTAGTGGCAGCAACATACTTAGACTCACAAGTAGACAAAGTGACACAGTCCCGTTTCTTACTATGTCAGGCAACCAAACAAGGACCTAAGAAAAATGCCACACCACTGGTGCTCTTTTTTTCATCTGAGCCACCCCAATCTAAATTAGTATAACCAAGTAAAGTGAAATCATCAGTATGAGGATACCATAAACCAAAATCAAGAGTACCTTGGATGTACTTAAAAATTTGGATAACAACATTAAGATGAGATTGTTTGGGAGAAAACTGAAATCGGGACACAAGACAAACAACTTGCATCAAATCTAGTCTGGATGCAGTAAGATATAACAGATTACCAATCATAGACTTATAATAATTTTGATCCACTGAAGGTGAATCATCATCTTTAGTAAGTTTCCACCCTGTTTCCATAGGTGTGCTAATAGGTTTACAATCTGTCATATTAAATTTCTTTAACATCTCTTTTGCATATTTTGATTGTGACAAGAACAGGCCATGTTCAAGCTGAGTTACTTGGAGACCAAGGAAAAATGTCAGTTCTCCTAAAAGAGACATCTCAAATTCTGATGCCATGATATCAGAAAAATGCTTTGACAATGCATCATTAGTTGAACCAAAAATAATATCATCAACATAAACTTCCACAGCTAGGATATCTCCATTAACATTTTTAATATACAAAGTGTTGTTTGCACTTCCTCGTGTAAAACCATTTGCTATAAGATGCTTATCAAGTATGGAACCAAGCTTGAGGAGCTTGTTTTAAGCCATATAATGCCTTTTTAAGATGATATACATAATCAGGTTTATCTGATGACTTAAATCCTTCTGGTTGTTCCATATAAACTTCTTCATCAAGATATCCATTTAAGAAAGCAATTTTAACATCCATTTGATAAACAGCGAATTTTTTATAACTAGCATATACAAGGAAAATTCTAATAGATTCTAACCTTGCAACTGGTGCAAAAGTCTCACCAAAATCAATACCTTCCTATTGAGCATAACCTTTACACACAAATTTGGCTTTATTCCTTATTACGTTTCCATCTTCATTTAGTTTATTTCTAAAAATCCATTTCCCACCTATAACGTTCTTGTTATCAGGTCTAGGAACAAGTTCCCATGTCTGATTTTTCTCAATCTGATTTATTTCATCTGTCATAGCATTCACCTAGCAAGGTTCAGACAAGGCTTCAGTTACAGTTTTTGGCTCAAAGTCTGATAATAGACACAAATGTTCTACAATGTGAGCATGTTCATCCAGTTTTTCTTTTCTTCTAGTTAGAATTCCTCCTTCTACAGACCCAATTACCTGAGATTCAGGATGCCTTTTTGCTATGATTCTAGAAGGAGTTTTCAAAGGAATTTTTGACTCTTGAGAATCTGAACACTGTTCTTGATCAGTATGACTAGAATGTTCTTGAATATCAATATCAGTCGTATCATGTTCACAAGACACATGTTCTTTTCTTTTCAGAGATTCTTCGTCAACACAACTTTCATTTTCATTGTATAACAAGGAGCTTTCATCAAATATCACATTAATTGCTTCAATGACTTTATCTAACCTTGTATTATAACATTTGAAAGCTTTGCTTTGTGTAGAATACCCTAGAAAAATACCTTCATCAGACCTAGAATTAAAACTGTCTAACAAGTCATTGTCCTTCTTAATGAAACACTTACAACCAAAAATTTTAAAATTCTTAACATTAGCAGTTTTTCCATACCACAGTTCATAAGGAGTATATGTTGTTCTAACTCTAATTTGGGCTTTGTTCAGAATATGCACAACTGTATGAACAACTTCTTTCTAGAATTTATTAGGTAATTTTGCCTCATTTAACATAGTTCTAGCCATTTCTTTCACTGTCCTATTTTTCCTTTCAACAACACCATTTTGCTGTGGTGTACAAGTAGTTGAAAATTGCCTCTTAATACCATGTTTTTCACAATACTCAATGAATTCTTGAGAGGTGAATTCTCCACCTCTGTCAGACCATAATCACTTTAACTTTAGCTCAGTTTCTCTTTCAACCATTTTCCTGAATATTTTGAAGCGTGAAAAAGCTTCAGATTTATGTTTCAAGAAGGCTACCCAGACCATCTGTGAATAGTCATCTACAAATAACATGAAGTGTCTTTCACCATTTAGGGATGGAGTTTTTGTAGGGCCGCATAAATCTGTATGAACAATTTCTAGAGGCCTATTAGACATGTACTCCTTAGTTTTGAAAGATACTTTGGTTTGTTTACCTTTAACACATTCTTCACAAATTTTATCAGGTTTTCTAATTAGAGGTAAACCTCTAACCTTTTTATTTTTGCTGATCCTAGCAAGATTATCAAAATTTAGGTGACCCAGTCGCTTATGCCATAACCAATTCTCTTCTACTTGACTTACAAGACAAGTATTAATTAGTGAAGATTCCTTTACAATAGAATCAATTAGATTATACAGATTACCCCCTATTCTTAGACCATTAGCAACAACTTTGTTCTTACTTTTAATAGAACATCCTTTAGCATTAAAGGAAATTGAATAACCACTGTCACAAATTTGACTAACACAGAAGATTGTGTTTTAGTCCTTCTACATAATAAACATCATGAATAGGTGTATCTGTATTAAGGACTATTGTACCATGCCCAGTGATATAAGCACCTAAGTTATCTCCAAATCGAACAAATCCACCATCAAAATCTTCTAGAATCTTAAAATTGCTTTTGCAACCTGTCATATGATGAGAGAAATCGTTGTCCAAAACCCAAGAAGCTAGTTTATGGGCAAACAGAGCTGTTTCAATAATCAAAGACTTTTCAATGGGTTTCCATACTTGTTTAGATTTTAAATGAAGCTTACACTGATTGGCAAAGTGTCCATAATGAAAACATTTAAAACACCTGACTAGATTCTTGAAATCATACTTTTATCCATTTATCTTACAGTTGAATGCTTTATGACCAAAAATATTGTAGTTAAAACAATAACCTTTGAAATAACTCATATTTCGCTTTGAAGTTTTTCTTTTGTCATTTAATCCAACTTGTTCAATCTGTCTTTGCAACATAACAAGTTCCTTATCTTTTTCAACAGGGGATTGTTTTTGATCTTCTATCACCTGATTTGTTGTTTCTAAATCAGTTTTCAGAGTTCTATTTTCTTTTTCAAAATCTAATATCAATTTCTTTTGCTTCTTAAGTTCTTGTAAAGAACAAAGAAGTTCTTTTTCAAGATCAATATCTCCATCTGAATCAGATGAAGATTCTGCTTTTATAGTTTCAAAATTAGAAATATTAATAATTTCAGCCATAAATGATACTTCTCCTTCTTCTTCAGAATTACTTGATTCTTCACTAGAATCCTCTTTTGACAACAAACTTTTCTTTTTGAAATTCTTGAACCTCTGATTCTGATTCCAAGGTTTCCTTCTAGGAAAGTTTTCAATTTTCTCATTATTGTTATCTTGATCAGCATAAGGACATTTTGTAGCAAAATGTCCTAGTTGACCACAACTAAAACATTTAGGTTTGCCTGGATACTTCTTCCTCATTTTCCTGACTAATAAAACTTCTAGAGCATTAGTTAAATCAGTATCACTTTCATCTATTTTCTCAGCCTTAAAGGCTGTTTCTTTTGATGTAGAATTAGCTTGATTGTTGATTCTCATTTCATACATAGTCAAAGTTCCTTGTAGTTGATGTAAGGTCATTTTAGAAAAAAAATTCTTTTCTTCTAAGGTAGAAATCTTAGTTTCAAATTTAGGTAGAACTGTTCTAACTACCTTTGAAATGATGTCATGCTCTTCAATAGTCTCTCCTAAGCCTTTTCTAGCATTAACAACTTCATCAACACGTAAAAAATAAGCAGCTATACTTTCTTTCTCATTCATCTTCAAGTTATCAAATTGAGTTTTTAACATTATCAATTTTGATTCCTTTACTTTCTCATCTCCTTGATAAATAGTTTCTAACTTATTCCAAATATCATTTGCAGATTTACAATACATAACTTTAACAAACACATCTTTGGTAAGACCACATAGAATAGCAAATTTTGCTCTCTTATCAAGTTCATATTTGGTTTTTTCAACTGGATCTGTAGGAACTGTATTAGGAACAACATATTTATTTTCAACTACTTCCCAAATATTAATGTCTAAAGAATTAATGAAGGCTTCCATTCTTACTCTCCAAAAAACATAATCATTATCATCAAACAATGGAGCTCTGCTCAGAGATGCACCCTCTGCTTGAGCCATTTTTACTTCCAAAAATCCCTAGATAATCCCTATAGATAGAAAGGGACCCTAGCTCTAATACCACTTGTTGGAAGTGGTGATAGTTCCGAGAGGGCAGGGTGAATCGAGACTATATAAATTTTATCCAAACAACCACAATTACTAATTACAATTCTCTAAACATGATAGATTTAAAATCTTATGAGAATGAAATAGTATGTAAAGAAGTAACTCACAAGACAACACAAAAAAATTTGCCGAGTGGGAAACCCTCAAAACCTTACGGTTTTGTCACAGGGAGAAAAACCACTCCTACTAAACCTGTACTTTTATTGAAAATAACCTTCTTCATACATTAGCAACTCCTACTGCTTTCCTGGGCTTATAGCCCTTCACTTCCTTCTTCAAAAATGACTTTTTAACCATATAGTTTGTATATGTAATTGTATGTGTTTACAGTGCATACACCTTACATATAAAACTATTTAAGATAGAAGCATTCAGTAATATTCATATCCGAGAATAGTTTCCTCTCATTTTTTTCACACTGTTACATTTAACTCTTCCTCTTTAAATAGGAAGTATACATTTCCAAAGAACCAAAACTATTTCAACAGTAATTACAACTGATAATCAAAACAGTTCATATAAAACTGTTCTTTTTAACAACTAAATCTCGAACTATTTTTAGAAATACTTCTCAAAAGAAACTTTCATTGAAAACTATCTCGAGAACAAACTGAACACTGATTCATTACACATAAACCATGTAAAGTTCAACCGAATCATAGCTGATTTTTAGGTATTAAAAATTGCATAGAATACTTCAGAAATCGCTGTGAACAAAAAACCAAGTTCATAAACGACTGTCATAAATACCCAAGTGTCTAAAGACACAAATCTCATTTTTTAGATTTCAAACTTAATGCTGTGAATAATCAAGTTCACAAATGCAAACAACTGTCATAATACCCAAGTGTCTAAAGACATGAATTTTCCTTTAAAAACCAACACAAAATAGATAGTCGACATAATGCTAAAAGAACAGACAAACTATTTTCAATTCCTTTCAATACTATGCACAGAAGAGAACCTTATCAACTTTCAAACTCATGACTGAAGATGCATACCTGAAGAGAACCTTATCAACTTTCAAACTCATGACTGAAGATGCATACCTCGATAGAAAATGATTTGACAGAGAGCCATCAAACACTGCCTATGATATCCATACTTAACCACTGGGAACACAATGCTCGAAGAGTTTCCAATCACAGTAAATAAAAACATGTATCAGCCTTTGAACCAAAAATAAGAAGATAGAACAAAAATGGCACAGGTCCATAACACTGAACATTAGAACAAAATAAACCTTCTCAGACCAAGATACCTATAAAAGATGCAAAGATACCATAAAAATGGTATGAATCCGTTCCTTGCACGAAGCTGAATAACATAGTACAAACCCACAAACACTAATGCAACACAGAGCCACCAAATCATCACTGAAGTAGTCATGGCAGCGCCCTCAGCTAGGGCAAGATAAAAAATGATATACATAAAGTCCGCAATGATCATGATAAAAGAAACTTAAGGAAATTATAAAATGGTTCATGTCCACCACAACAAAAGAACACGTGGATACATAATTACCAAGTGTTGACAACCAGGAGTCAACAAGAACTCAATTATAACCCAAAGAAGAACTCAAGGTTAGCCGCACAGTGCAATACACCTCAGCAATGCCAGCTGGATGTCAAAAGTCATATGGCATCAAGGACAAAAAGCCAACACACTGAAATTGGTCCATTTGAATATATAATTGAATTTCTTTTCATTTCCATGTGTTACATAGTATTTACTTCCAAATATTTCATATTCTCTTCTACCACTTGTTTGTAACTGTTTATATATTTTTTAATTTGTGTACACAATCATGGTTTATCATACTATTTCTTGTCGTTTACCATACATTTCTTTTCTCGTGAAAGGTAACTGTATTGTTGAGGGAAATGAATAATCATAATGTTTATCTTGGATGTGGACAAGTGGAGGATTCAAAATTATTTTGTTAATTCATAGACAGGGTCAATTTTATTAAAAAATGAAAAAGTGTACCAATACTTTGTTTCTATTGTAAGAAGTCTCTCAACAATACTTTGAGCTGGGAAAAATTATGTTGAAAAACAAAAACTTCACGTTTTTATGTCTACTTTAGAAAGTTAATTATGATTGATATTGTCTTTTTAAATTGAAATTAAAATTTGAAGTTTTTAAGAATTAATTTAGATAGATTATTATTATAGTTGATAATTATTTGAGAGGGAAAACATTATATCTATAATTTTAAAATATTTTAGTAATTATTAAATATAAATTATAATATTTAAAATGTTAATTGATGATTTTTTATTTTTTAAATGATATTTATGTAATATAGATAGAAGAATTGTAAAGGAAAAAGTCAAGAAATGAAAAGTTTGTTACAAGTGTAACAACTATTCTTTGGTTGCTAATTTTTTCTAGTTCAATTCACAACTATCCATTTAATCAATCACCACGTCACCACTCAAAAACTTACACTAGAAACTGGTAAGTCTTCATGTCACATGAAATCTTAGATGCAAACCAAAATTTTGAAGGTTCATTTATGAGGACCATGCCTATGTATCCCTTTTGGGAATCAAAGGCTTTATAATTTGTATACCAATGCTAAAGAGAATTTATCCTCTCCTATCGTATACAGAATGTCTATTTTTGTTTTAAATGAGATTTTGGCAAATATTAACCCATTTTATTCTTCCATGGGTAAATAGGACAAGCATAGGAGTTCTTAATAGGAATTAGAATTTGTGACCTTTGGGAAGTTCAAGAAAAAAATGATAGTTGAAAATGGAAGGGACTTTTGGGGCAACTCAACAGTCATAATGGGAGCTATTTTAGGGTAAAATTAATGAAATGGTGATAGTTTATTTATTTTTTCCAAGAGGGGATCGTTTGTGTTTGATCCTCTATATATTTGGAGGAGATTTCACATTTGGGTATTCTTATTTGTATATTTTGTTAGAGCTTTGGCTTATTTCTTTAATGGTTGATGAACCAAAGGAGAAGGAGACTTCTAGATGTGATGTTCAAGATTTATAGCGTAGTCTAAGGTTGGAAGATTGAGGATTGTTGAAGAGTAACCTCATATAGAGATCAACCATGTGTTGAACAATTTGTAGTTTCTTCAATTTATTTGTAGTTTGTTTGCAAGAGGGTTTTAGTTGTTAAAAGTGTGATATTTTGTGATTTGAGTCTTCTATTTGTTGTTGAAGTATATAAATAATTTTTGAATGCGGGTTTTATATTTGTTTTTATTTTATCCTAATAAACCTTGTGTGAAGTTTGGTCAGTTTCTTTTCAAATATGATAAAGTTCAGTGTGTATTTGGACTTCGTCTTGCTCTACGTTTTGGAAGAAGTTGGAGTAGAACTAATTTTTTGTTTGCATAAGTATAAGACAAATAAATGATGCATTTATAAGATGAAAATCCATTATAATAATTTAATATTAGTTTCATAAAGGATTTGCTAAAGTTTAGTTTATTTTTGGAGTTCATTTATGTTGCCTACAAATTTTAAATAAAAGAAGTTTTTAAAGGGTTTTCAGATTTGATATTTTAATTAACAAGGGACATTACAATATGACATCTCTGATCTCATTTTATTTCATGTTTGTGAATAAAAAATTCCACAACTCCATAGTTAAGATCTTTATGTTGGTGCTCTCATTTTCTTTCTCGCAGCGGTTTGTTTGTATTAAAACTACATGCATGCACCACGTGTCCTCGTGGTGTGCATCTTGGAGATATCTTTCTTTTTGCCTCATCAAAGTCTCTATAGCCATAAGTGTGTGCCATGTGTCAGAAAGGAAATTTTTTGAGATATGCCCTCTCTTCTCTTTGCTAAAAGACCACGCCCAAGTGCCACGTATCTGCCAAAGCATATATGCGAGCACCTCTTCGTTGGTGGGCCTGAGCATTGCATAAACATACATCTTTCCACATGGGTTTACACATGGCCATTTCATGGATGTTTGGGAGATTATTTTTCCCTTCTCAAAAGAGATTCTCACCAGCGTGTTGCATGTCATCATCAAGCAAGAGAAAGAGCCCACAAAGTGAGACTTCCACAAATCTTGTGCTTGTGAGCTTGTTGCTAATCATGCCTAGTGCGGTTTCCAACTTTCAATTCGGGTGCATTTTTTGATGAAATCATCACGATGATTGTAGAGGAGGTTTTTATTGAACAAAATGATGGCAATATGATTTTCTTTAGTAGAAAAGGGGTTAGTTGTCGATATTGGGAGGCAACGATGGTATTTGTACCTCGTCAACTCTACAGATTAAGACACCTAGCAAATTTTCATAAACGCTTTCTATTTTGGAGAATCAGACCATGCTTTGGCTTTAAAAGGGGTAGAGTGTTGTAAAGAGAATGGATCTTAGTTTTTTTTAAGGGAAAAAGAATCTCTAGATGAAGGATCTTAGGATTTCTCCCAAGAGAGAGTTTTTTTTATCGCTAGACTAAGAGGACTTTTAGAGAACAGAAACGGAGAAATGTAGTAGCATTTTGTGTAGGCCTTAAAATTGTAATGGATACTTTTAAATCATGAACATATCAATCATGG
Source organism: Chamaecyparis obtusa (assembly GCA_027943335.1). NCBI lineage: Eukaryota > Viridiplantae > Streptophyta > Pinopsida > Cupressales > Cupressaceae > Chamaecyparis > Chamaecyparis obtusa. The sequence continues at coordinate 20,737 of BSBK01013449.1, read as the reverse complement.
ATTTTGGCCCTTTGATGTCTTTGAGATTTGTTGTTTTTATGAATATTTTTTGTGATGTTTCGACTTCAGTGAATGCATATTTGTCTTTGCTAGGTAGATTATTCTTTGAGCTAATCTTCTTTTCTATAATGGTCTCATATGATTTTCACTTTATGTCTAATATTTAAATGTCTTGATACATTTGTGATAGTTCCATATTTGTTCTCACTCTAGAGGTTTCCTTGATATTTTGGTTCTCCGGATAACCTATGTAGTTTGGTTTTAAAGTGTTCGAAAAGCTTGGAGTTTCACCATAGTTTAGGATAATGTTTCTTCTCCTTTCACCTTTGCAAGAAACATGAAGAGTCAACTTCTAAAATCCTGGAGGTCACTTTGTAAAACAATGCAAGGTCCCCATACTCACTGAGCTTCCCACAGTGTTGTTCACTAGGAGCAATTAGGTGTCAACAATTACTATTAATTAAATGTAAGCTTTAAATTTAGTTTGATTATAATAGAATAATTAAATATTTTCTGGAAGTATTAGTTCTGGATACTAATTGGTACCAATTATTAGTGTACAAACACACAAGTTTATGTAAGACTCATATCATTCCACAAGCCCAAGTTCACACAACCACTAATTCAAGTATGTACACCACTTATTCATACAAAAACTAGTTCATACACACATCATTAGTGCTCTAGGACTACATCATAGATACAATAGTGACTTTCTCCTATACATGTCAAAAATACAATAATGGCTAGTTTATACACATATTACAAATATAATAGTGATTAAATTAAGCATATATCACATATATCCAATATGAACAATCCACACATAAATCACTTGTTTACATAGAAAACAATCAACACCATGGAAGTTGATACAACCTGTTGTATACATCATCCCACTACCCTATTTATAAATTATAATCTCACAAGTAGATCTCATATAGAATGAATCTATGTCAGTGCATCCCATGCTACACTATAGATCTCATATTTTCTTCAACCCACCACCATTTATGAGGACACTCAAGCTTCTCATACTATTTGACGTTATCATTGGAAAAGATACCAATATGACAATGTGCACTATATTTGAGACTATTTACAAAAGTACACAATGAGTACTAACACCTAATATTCTAATGCATATCAACTAGAAAAGGAATGTAGGTACATCTCATACTATGTCGTGTGTCCCATCATTTTGTGATGCTCTTCTATATTAATTGGATGATGATAGAAATTATTTAATGCCACTTTTAATCATTACTATATAAGGAGTAAGGGTAAAAAAATATCATATGTGTTCACCAACAAGATCTACATAGTGTAATGAACCATCAAGTTAAAGGATTTTGATTAGTATTACCCTTAGGCTATTAACAACAAGTTTTTCCATCAAAGAAGTATCATTTGACATACACCACCTAGGGGCTATATTGATATTGTTTTACTAACCCATTCACAATATGGTTATCATCTATCATCATTCACCTCCATGCTATCAATGATATCATGCTAACCCTATTGATACAATAGTCAAATTTGATTTTCATTACCTACATGGTAAGGGTAAAACTAGGTCAATCACTTTGATAAAACATCTAGGATAGACCATAGAAATATTTTAACTCTATGATATAGGTGAATGTGGCTACTCTATAAGATATCACCGTAGATTTGAACATCAAATTTTGGCACAATAAAATGTCAACCTACTACTACTCTAGTATCAAACTTGATTTTAATATTAAGGGGTTTTATAGCCGTGTACATAGAGTCTACACATCACAAGGGTCCACAAGAATCAGTTAATGGGCCTAGATATGTATATTAATGTAATGTTGGAAAAATATGAACTAGGATCCACAAGTTCATGCATGCAAACAAGGAATCTAATTCACACTAATCTCACTACATTAGAAGGAAGATGATTTTCTAGGCCCAAGATGACTCAAGCACAAAGTGGATTCAAAGATCCTTCACTGATAGGGATTTATGACTATACAATTGTAAATAAAGAATGCAAGATCTAGGACCAAATTGGACAAAAAGGTGGTTTTTTGCATCCATAAGAAGACTAGGAACAAACAGACTAATTCTAGAAAAATATTCAACAAAGCAGATTGTAATTAACTTGTAGTCTAAATTTCATGTCAAAGTTGAGGGAATGGGGCTCCTAGATTATTTTTATCCCTATATTGGGGTGTCCTTCTTGGTCTGGTCCTAACAGTTTCAATTTGACAAAGTGTAAACTTTAGCTATCTTCCTGATCTAATCGTATATATTTTTGTGCATCTTCCACCTATAAATGCACACAAAAAAGAAGGATAATGTTCAATAGAAAGGGGTTTCCCAAGTCATCCCCAGATTTTGAATTAATATTAAATTAGTAACAAATTGAGCTTGAATTGAAAGTGTGCTAAAGTAGAGTAGAGACGAGATCCCAAAAATAGAATGCTTATACCTTCATAAACCTTCTTAATATTTAAATTCTCATGAAGATGCTTGATTCTTACTCGCAGTTGACTTTAGGATAGGAAGATCATGGATACCTTCACAAATTCTTAGATCTTAATATTATTCCTTGTTTTCAATGCCTTGGATGCTTGATCTCTTCCTTTAGGACTTGTGATGTGAAGTTTTAGTTGAGATTTTTATTTGAATTGAGTTTCTTCCCAAAATAAGGTAGGGTATCTTGATTATATACCTCTCCCAACTATTTTAGGGTGCTAAACCCGAAGGATGCTGATCTCGGTTTAAAATTCCCACGAAAATTGTGTAATCATTAAGCGGTTTCAATTTGGGCTTGAACATTGGGGAGCAGAGTGCCTAGGTCAGCCCACTCCCTCTAATGTGATCCCAAATTGAGACCTAAGGTCCTAATTAGAGAAGGGAAGCTAGAATTAGATGTGAAACTAATCTAGATCAAGCACGTTGGGCACAAAGGCTAGGAATACTAAAATAGGCCTATGTGAGAAATAAATTTCATAGGCATTGATGGAAACAACTAGAAAAAAATGACTAAGTGTTCCAAACAAAGATACCAAACTCCAAAAAAGATCCTACACAAAAAAATATATATTCCCCCTGAGCTAAACATCTCCCATTTCCTCTTATCTCTACCCCTTTGACATTAATGACTAAGGTAGAGATCATCTCCAAAAATGAGCTACCAAAATCCTATTCCAAATGCCTATATAAAGAAATGAAAAAAGATACTTACAACCTCTTGAATATGTCACTAAATTGTTTTTTCATGGATATAAAATCTGTATCCCAACTCTTCTTCAATCTCTCAGATATCAGGATCTGACCACATACCAAATAGGTTGTCTCCTTAGCTAAGCACCAATAAGAATAGATGTATTTTCCATCAATGACAACCTACAAACCAACTACAAACATGTCTCTTGCCCAATATGTTTTTCCCCTAATAGGGGTTTCATGATAAAAAATAATGTGTCAAATTGTGTGGGTGTGATTCTAATTTCTGTATGCATGCATGTTTTATATTTCACTTAATCAGATCAAATTTAAGGGTACACAAGTTTAAGGGTTTTGGGGTTTAAGAGATTGAATTTTGAGGTTTTGGGAACAACTGATTCACCCCCCCCACCCTCTTAGTTGTTCACTTCCATATTATCAAAAATCCCTTCGCGCTCTCTTGTTTCATGTGCTCATTTCTCTTGTTTTGTCCTTTCTTGGGGGAATTTCACATTGGAAACATTTCTTGTGGATGCATGCATGCTTTGTTAAAGCCATTGATCCCATTAAGGAGCCTGTAATATCTTTAACATGAGGGAATATACTCAGCTCTGTGTTTCACATTTTTCACACACACATTGATTCAATGCTATATTTTCAATGGATCCTTAAACCGATCCCTATTTTCATTTTGGTCCTTAGAATGACCATGCAAATTTGGTCATTTGACTGACTACCTTTTGGATCCCTTATTGGATACACTTTCCTTATAGAAATATCATCTCTTTTTCATGCCTAAGGAAGCTTACCTTCCCTTAGGACCGATCGTTCCTTTGCCAGATTCCTTATTGGATACACTTTCCTGAAGGATTGATCCTTGTTGATGGATTGAACTAGCATAACACATCTTGCTAGAACACTCAATGCCATCTTTTGTGGTGCTTTCTTTGTGTTATTGACAATAAGATAGAATCTTATTGGGTTAGTAATCACCTCTCTCTCTCTCTCTCTATGTCTCTCTTATCTTGGTTTTAGATTTGATGAGGACTCAAGTCACTTGGGGACCTGATGTTTATTTCTCTCCTTGACCTTGATGAGATCATATTGCACATTGGATGTACTTTAACATGAGCATGAGTTTTTCTCATACTCCCACTAAAGTGGGGGCTAAATGTACTATCCTAAAACTTTATCACTCATAATTGGAGGCTCTAGGACATATTAGACCGTATTTTGGTGATTTTGAGGTTTGAATGTCTTGTATGCTTGATTCTCGCAACATTAATTTTATTCCTCCATAATTTATCACACTCTCCTAGACCTAGGAAAAATTTGAGAAAACATTTCCTAGACAAGGTCAGCTAGGTCAGCCTTGTCCTAGACAAGTCTGTCCAAATCGACCTTGTCCTAGGGCATTGTGCTTAATTTTTTTTGGGCCTAGTGCAAGGGTTTTCTCCTAGATCTTTAATTGTGGTCGGCCCATGCAATATTGAATCCCAAGATGAGTATAAAATGACATTAAAGCCTCTCATTTTGACATAACATGCACAATTTGATTTCAAGAGAAAGTGCATGCTATCATCAAGCATTAAAGTTGTGCAATTGAGGATTTGGATTCAAGATTTGAAGGCAAGCATCCAATTCAAGATCTCCAAGTCTCCACTTCTTCAAGATCCATTCAAGAAAAGGAGATCTTCTCTCATTGATGTAAGTTTCTCTCCCATGATGGAAAAGTAGAGGAATTCTCAATCAAGCAAGAAGATCTACACATACACTCTTCTTTTCCTCCTTCTCCATTAAGGCTATCAAACATATCAACATTCTAGATCTATGAATGGTGATAATAGATCTTTGCATTTGTGAAGACATCCTTGATTCTACATTCATTTCAAGATCTACACATATAAGTATCTTCATGGGTTTATCAAATTCCAACATCCATCCATGAGGGTTTCTCATGCAAGGTGAATACTTACATTCATCTTGTAAATATTTCTTTCCTTATGCAATTTCAATTTCATTTCAAGGTTAGTTCCTAAATAGGGGCTTGACCAAGGCAAACCCATTTCCATAATATTTTCCCCTACTTTTCTATGTGTAGGAATAGGTACAGATTTTGTGGATCTAGATTTGGGAAAATCATTCACAGTCACAAGCCCTCATACATCTTCATCAGATTAAGAGTTCAAAGGAAAAGGCCAGAACAACCACCCTCTTCCAGGTTCGTCCAGATCGACCTTGTCCTCTAGGACTGAATTTTTTACAAAAAGAAGTTATTGGCATCATAATCCTAGATCTGAAATTTTACCTAATTCAAACATCTTAGAGACAGTCAAAATTAGATCTGAAGGTCTATTTTCCTCTTCTTTCACCAAGGTGAGTCCATTATTTCTATTTTTTCCCTTGCACTTACTTTTATACATTAGATCCAAATATCATACCTTGTTAGTTGTCATTTTGTTTATCATAGAATCAATTCCTTTAACACATTTACATATCCTATCACACATCTTTACCATTAAAGGAAATAAACCCCAATTCCCCACTCTCACTTAGATCTTGTATTAGCATCCCTTCATCCATTTCAGGTTGTGCTATTTTGATTTGTTTTAGGATAAGCCTTTGGGGGGACTTTCCTAATACACAATATAAGTGTATACAATTTGGTGAGTGATCTACATTCTTAGAATTTCCACTTGTTGCACAATTAGAAGATATTAGGATGTTCTTAGCCTTTGTAAGCTTCAAGAACTTTAATGTCTACCAAATAGACTTAAAATCAACCTTTCTACACAAAAACTTGGAGGAAGAGCTTTATATCAATAAATCTAAAGGATTCATGTTGTTAGAAAGAAGGATTATGTTTGTAAACTTAAGAAATCTTTATATGGACTAAACAAGCCCCAAGAGCTTGGTACTCGAGATTCTGTGTAACAAACTCTATAGTAATGATGAAGAAAATAATTTTTTGATTATGGCTTTGTATGTGGATGACATTATCTTTAGTGGTAGAAAAGATAATTTGTGAAAAGTATTCACCACCTCTATGTGAAAGAATTTTGAAATGTTGATGCTTCGAGAGTTGTCTTTCTTCCTAGAGATGAAAATTTCTCAAACACATTTCACAAGACAAGTACACTAAGGATGTGTTGAAAGGATTCAAAATGGAAGACTACAATTCAGTGAGAACTCATATGGTCATATGTTGCAAACTTATTAAGGATGATGAATCCCTTGAAGGTAATCAAATCCTATATAGATCTATTATTGGAAGTCTACTTTATTCAATAACTATGAAACTTGACATTATAGCCATAGGATTGGAGGCACACTTTCAAGTATCGTTAAATTATAAAATGCATATGCAAGTTGTCAAGAGGATTTTCAAATATCTAAAGGGAACTATGAATTTTAGCTTATGGTATCCAAGAGATGAATATTTCACCCTCATGACATATACTAATGTAGATTGGGATGGTAGTGTTGATGCCCAAAAGAGGGAAAGTGGTGGGTCATTATTTCTTGGAAACTATCTAATATCCTGGTTGAGTAAGAAATAAGCTCTAGTTTCCATATTTATTGCAGAAGCTAGGTACATTACAACAACAACCTTGTTGCACTTAGGTGTTATGGATAAAGAAAACTTTAAAATAAGTTAATGTTGAATATGACCATCCCATATCCATATTGTGTGACAACACAAGTACTATATTAAACATATCAAAAAATCTAATTATGCACTCTAGGACAAAGCACATCCCAATCAAACATAATGTGCTAAGAGAACAAGTACTTGAGAAATGAGTTAGATTGGAATATATTTCTACTAAGGAGAAAATTGCAAACATCTTTACAAAGCCTCTTCTAAAATAGACTTTTGAAGTGAGAGAGAAGTTGGGAGTGGTATCACTCTCATCTGTAATTTCTTCATGAGAATCATGAATTTGAGGGGAACTATTAATTTAGCCCCTAGATACCCCTTGCCATTGATGTCAAAAGGGGAGAGATTGGATAAAGGGGGAGAATTAGAAAAAGGAAAAGTATTGCTTAATCAAGACCATCTCATTGAGAGATTTCCATCAATGAAAAAAAGGGAGATATTGAAAATGTTTGCATTGGTTTCAAGGGAACTCAATTGAAGAGTCTTTATTAAACATAGCAATGGAAAAAGTTTTGGTCACCCAAAGTATACATGGAAAGAGATTCCAAAAGAGTTTTGAAAAAAAAAAAAATGACAATGTAAAGGTTTCCAACTTTGGTCTATGTGCATTACAAATAAAAATAAAGAAAGAGAAATTTGTTAATGATTGATATTTATAAACATTATTGATGAGAGCATATATTTTGGTGGAGCCTAAGCATTAATATGAAGCAATCAAGCGACTTGAAGGTGGTGACGAGGAATAGCACTTTATGGAAATGACTTTACCTATGATTTTATATTTTGTAAGTGTGACTTTAGGGAGATCACACTTTCAGTGTGTTTATTAAACAAATAACTATTTTATTGAAGGTCAACTCTCTATGAGAGAAAAGTCAACGGTGATGTTGGATAAAACATCAATAATTTTTTGGTGCAACTTTGTGTGTAATGGTCAATATTTATATACCATGAAGTCTATTAAAACATTAACAAATTCATACATAACTAATTTCCAAGGAATTTGTGGAGTTGGTGCACAAGAATGTTAGCAAGGAAATGTATGATGGGTTCCTTCCATCTCTTTGATGTAAGCAACAACTGTCTCATTCCTATGCATGAATTGCATGAAACATTGGAGTCAAAATAAAAAGATAAAGTATGCGGAGATACCTCACACACTCCATGAAAGATCTGTTTGATGTGTAGCTCTTGAATTAGCAAGCGATTAGAAAGGATGGTTAGGCTTAAAGAGCACACACTAAGTATTATATTAGAAAGAATATTTTATTATTGCATATTCTGTGTTTCCTCTTTTGACACCACAGTTTCATTGAGCCATACATATGGGCCAAATAATAACTAGTAAATTTATATGTTTTATTAATATTCTAAGTAAAAAATGTATATAAGAAAAAAAATATATAAATAACATATTAATTTAATATTAATTAAAAATTTATGAAATATGAATTTTTTAAATAATATTATTTTTATTTTAACATTTGATTTTAATAAATTGTTATATATAATTTAAAAATAAATAATTTTTTTTTATAAGTAATGGGCCGAAGCTGAAAAGAAAGTTCAGAAAATAAAGATGTTATCTTTTTGCTGCTTTCTTATTATTACCAAGTTGTAATTTGCCACTTGCACTGACATATATCAAGGCACTTGCTATAGTTCACCTTATAAGCTACCTACAAAGAATCGAAAAAATGGAAGAAGATAGATGGCCTAAAGTTGTCTTTAATGATACATTGTGTAAACTAAAAAGGACATGGATGTAACAAAACATCAAGTGGATGAGTAAATGGAATATTCAATTCAATATGTGCCCCACAAAAAACAAAGAAATAAAGGTCTTTGTTATGGAGAAATTCTACAAGAGAAATTGGGGGAATGAGATCGGTAGGAAGAAAATATATTATATAAATGAGTTCAACCCCGCATGTGATCAACTCCAAAAAGCGTACATAGAAGCCAACATTTCTTGGAGAGATAAAATTCTAATTGCTCAGTTGAGAACCAACTCTCACCAACTACATTCCGAGACCGGGTGTTGGAAGAGGCCAAAGGAGGCTTGGGAAGAGAGAATTTGCAGGTTTTGCAAATCTGGGAAAGTGGAAATTGAACAACACTATATTTTAGAATGTGAGGCCTACAAGGACAATAGAGATAAATTTACAGATACTATAGGTGATAGCTCTTGGAATAACCTATTCAACAAAGAGTACATTGAGCAGCTAGGTGGACTCATCATCAAATTGCACAAGAAACACATGGAGTTACTTAAGTCTGCTTAAGTTGTCTTGCTGTCCCATAGGCTATTTTTAGCCTCGTGAACGTTAAAATTTTATCTATCTATCTATACTATGAAATTCCATTAGCTGCCAAGTTTATGTTGTCTAGTAATACCTTATTTCCTTGTAATCCAGGTCTTCAAGTTACTATCATGTCTTAATCATAGTTAAACCATGACTTCATTTATTAACATATTTAGGAGTCTCACAACAACTAGATTTTATACTTCTAGTTTTAACCTATACAGCTATGCCAGTGAGCCAAATTTTATCTATTGTTTAATTATTTATTTCTAACTTTATTTTTAAGGAATTAATCCATTTTGATCTTAATCGATCCATCTGGAAGATACACTTTAATAGACATTTTTTTATTTTGTTTAATCTATGCATTAATTTAAGATTTCCAGAATGGTATTACTAGATTTGCACTAAGTATTCATGTATGTTAATACAATTCTTCACTTTCTATTACTCTTGATGCAACTCCTTCCTGAGAATTATCCACCAATTTCCTTTCTATTCTGCTAAGCAATGATACTTTTCAATTAATAATTTCTTAGAAAGATTTTTTAAACTGAAAGGCCATATTTCTTAGAGAAGCCATGGAGTAACAATAGCCTTGTCACAACATAAATCAAACCATAATACTATCTTTACTCTTTCACAAAGGCTCAATGACATATCTACATTTATTTACTTGTAATGCATATGTAATGAACATAGTAGGGATGTTTGTATTTACCTTGTATATGTCATTGGAGAGAATAAAGTTCCTCCATTTGATACACTTGACAGCCCTAATGAACAAACTATGTGTGTAGTTTAGGATTAATCTTAATCTTTCCAATTATTCCTCCCCATGAAAATTCATTTGCCTTCTCTCAACCGTCAGATAAATTGGCCTATCTATTTTTAACCTTAATTCATGTACTAAACCTTTAATTTCAACCATCGGACAATGATGCTTTATGTTATCTCTCGAGGAATTTTATGCTTTGTCGAAGCATGATCTAGAGGCTTCTCATCCGTAACAATCTGATGATTGTTAGGGATGAATTTTCCATTTGATATTTGAATTGATTGTTGTGAAATAAATGCTTCTTGGCTCGATGGTTATAGCCCCTTAATATGATATATTGAAGATGCAGTATCATGATTAGCTAATTCTTTGTTTTTATGTTATTAAAATGATTAGGTGTTATTGGTGTCCAATAATTAAAGCCTTGTATAAATATATGGTTTAATGTTTAATTCTTTCTACTCTTAAGATGACATCTCAATCATTTCTTGGTACTAGTGAACTATAATCCTGTCAAATCACAAATTTACCTTAACTTACTGATGTTATAAATAGCTTTATAATTTTAAAAACCAAGATAATAGCCATTGTCTTTCTTCATTCATTTTAACAGTAACCACCATTAAAGAGAAATGTATTAATTCTTATAAAAAATGGGATATTTATTAACTAAAGCTATATCTTTATATTATGTTAAGAAGATTTTTTACAAATGATATCAAAAAAGAAACCAAATCCTTATTACTATTCAAATTCTTGATTTTATGGCTTCTATTATAGGGTTTATTGTGCCCCTATAGTTTGACCATATACAAATATAAACCCCATTCTTCTAGAAATATATTTCGAATCCAAAAAAAATATTCACCTAGAAAGCCTACTTATAAGTCCCATATTGACTTTATTAAAAAAACCTTCTTTCATCTTTACAAAATTAGGGCTTAACACCCATCTTCTTCCTTCTAAAGTATTATCTACAACCATATCTACTTCAGAATATTACTATGTAACTATCCAAAGCCCTAGCCAAGAAATTTTTTTATCATAAGGACCTCTAATCATGTAGTTGGGCTTAGTTTACCTATGTTTTTTGGCTTTCCATTCTAGTAAGTTGCAATCCATGAAGACACAATCACCATGCGGGGAGAGTTTCTTTCCTGTTGGAGAGGAAGGCCCTGCCTAGTCCTCTATCAATTCAGGGATATTCTTCATTGTGTTGGTTACCTTCTTGGGTTCTCCCCTATGCTTTCCCCCCTAATTACTACCAATGGAAGTACCTGAATCCTCTCAATATCCACATATTCATCCTCCATACTTGGTTTGAAGCCTTCTTCCACCAAATAATCCTTCCACTAGTTGTTACCTATAGCTACATTTAAATGTAGCCACTTTTGAAGGAATTCGATATTCCTTGCAATGATCATCTTCCTTGCTTTAAAAGCCCTGACATCTTTAATTATCAACACTGGAAGGTTGTGGATACCTTCTACATGCATTCTTACTATTCTTGGTCCTGATGGGACTATGTAAACCTTCAAGCATGGGATCGTGAAGACTTCATCTAATTTTTGAGCTGCTATATTCAAATCTCCCAAGATTTCCTTTTTAAACACTTTACAACAAAGTTGGATAGCATCAAATTTTGGCAAACCCATTACTAGTAAAACAACATCAAAAGTTGCAGGGATGCCACTATTAGCCCTAAAATGTAACTCGCCATTAATGAATGCTTCCCCCAAAATTTATTTTATCACTCAACTTTCCAAATCATCTATTTTGTTCATGAATCTTCCCCAACTCTCAGTCTTAACTTCTCCTAAGAATGACATCATACATTTTTTGACTACTAGTTTTAGCATAAGAGAAGTTTCCATGGTTTACACTCTATCCTACCTCTAGGCCCTTCTAAGAACACAATTTTCCTTCAACTCATTTCTCTGCAACACCGATCAAGCCCTTTTTATGATTTTGATTAATTATGTTACATATGAGATAATACCTTTATCTGTGGTGTGTGGGAGATGTCATTTTCATCATATTTAGAGTTTTTTAAGAAATCATTTCTTTCAACTTTATTCCACTCTTTAATATTCCCACCTTGTGAGTTTCTTGATTATTCTATCGTGTCCACCATACTTCCCACATCATTTCTTACTAGGACATCTCCTATGACACATGTTTTAATCCATTTCCCACTGGTCTTATAATTTGGCTACTCCTTTGTAATATATTTCTTCCCTCTATGAGCCTACCAAAACCAACATCTATTTTTTAAATTTAATTATTTTATAGTTACTAATGTTTTCTATCCCCTATTTCAGAACTAGTTTAATAGGTGACAACTAGATTTCTTTTTGTCTTTTATGACCTTTACTCATAGAGATAATTTTTCTCCCCTATGTTTCTCAGGACTTATCTAACTCCCTGTCTATAGTACCTTGTGATTTGGTTATGTTCTTTTGTGCTCTCTACCCAATTTTTAATTGAGTTGGCATGTCTTCCTCTATACTTGTTTAGTTATCCAATGCTCTATGTATATTCCCCATCCACTCCCTTGTTTGCTAATTTGTCTTCTATTGTGTTCCCCCTTCTCTATATGATTAACAACAGTTTTTTTGAAGTACTTCAATAGTTATAGTATTCTTTCCAATATGTCTTGTAGCTTCCAATTTGGTGTAGTCCCCTTTCTAATCACATTAATTACTATTGTTGAGTCACTTTCTATCTATGATTTCTTAATGTGTAAGTCCTTGCACAATAGTAGACCTTATGTTAGAGCTCTCATTTCTACATGATTATTTGATTATATACCAATGGGTTTTTATATTCTAGCTATCTCTTCTCCATCCCAATTATGGATGCTACATCCTATCCTGGATGCACTTGGATTTCCTTGTGAGGCTCCAATATTATTCTCATGCCACCCATTCTTAGGAGGAGTCCATTTACAATTGGCCCTTCTCTATTTTCTATCCTCTCCCCCTTATCCTACATAAGAGCAGATTTTCAGACCCTGCTATATATCTAAGTCTAGATTTTTTCATCCCAGTGAGAAAGTGTAGCATTCTTTTTTGGTTTGGATAATAATTTGTTATTTTTAATTTTCACTATTGTCACCTCCATTTTGTTGAGTAATTGTTCCCAACCCATTTTTGTTTCTTGAAATATTATTCTATTCCTGTCTTTTCATATTTCCCATATTATAATTGTAGGAGATGTAAATGATTTTTTTGTTTATACTTGGCCAACTTTGAAGGAGGCTTAGAAGATCATTAGGCAAGGTCATTTTCCATCCTAACTTATTGCATAACTAGGTCCAACAATTATTTGTCAATTGAAAATTCATTAATATGAGGTTAGTTGTTTCTTCTTCTTTTTTGCATAATGGGCATCTAGTTGGTCTGTCAAATCCTAATTTGGTGAATCAATTTGTTGTTAGTATTTCCTTTTGAAGGGAAACCCATGTAAACATGCTTTCTTTCAGAAGGCATTGTTTTCTCCAACATATTTCTACCGGTATTTCTATTTTAGGATTTTGTTGTTTTTTAATAAAATATTTATAACCATATTTTACATTATAATCCCCTACTTTTTCTTATGCCCATACCAACCTATCTTTTCATTTTTTTTAATGTTATTTTCCTTTCTTTTAGTATTCTTTTAAAGTTTTTCTAATTCATTACTTGGAAAGTTTAGGATGTCAATGGATTTCCATTTCCATCCTAGCGATGAATCTTCATTATGGAAATTTATATAGTCTTTGACCCTACCAACCCATTGATTTTCCATTGTCTCCTTGATGTTGTTTTCTGTAAGGTTTTCTAAGGTTGTATAGCCTCCCCAAGAATCACTCCATAATATTTCTTGATCTCCCGTGGCTATATCCTAAGTAATTTTGTCCATTATTATCTCTTTGCATTCAGTCATAAATTTCCACACTCTAGAACCCTTTAGAGGTGATTCTATTCTGAAGATACTGATGGGTTCATTGCCATTCAGGTATTTGTGAATCTAGATTTTGACCCACTTTAGTGATGGTTCTTTATACATTTTTCAAATTAAATTGGCCCCCAATGCCTTGTTTTGATCTATTAGGGGATTAACTCCTATGCCACCCTCTTTGATTGGTTTGCATAATTTATCCCAAGCTATTAGTGATAGCTTTTTCTTTCATACTATTCCTTGCCAGAAGAAGGTTCTAAGGTTTTTCTCAAGTTTATTCCTTGCCTCTAAGGGAAGAGATAATCTTGACATTTGGTATATTGGAATATCTAAAATGATTATTTTTAATATTGTGGATTTCTCTATTCTTGTCATCCATTTGCCTTTCTAAATCTCCACCTTTTCCTCTACTTTTGCAAGTATATGCTCCCACATCTTGTTTGATCATGTTCCTTTGTCTAAGGGAAGACCTAGATATTTACATGGGAGTGCTCCTTTTCTAAAGTTTAGAATATTGCATATCTCCCTCTCTCTCCTTGGATTTACATTGAAGAAGAAGACTTCTGATTTTTTTGAGCTTACCTATTGTCTTGAAGCTCTTGAGTAACTATTTAGTATTTCTTTAATTTTTTTTGCTTCCTCTTTGTCTCCTTCCCCAAAGAGCATTGTGTCATCAACAAATTATTCATGTGTAATTGGTTCATAATTGTTTGTCACTTTTATTCCCTTGATTTGTTCTCCTGCTAAATTTTTAGTGATGATCCTACCTAACACTTCTACCATAATGATAAAGAGTAAGGGAGAAATCAGATCTCCTTGTCTATGTCCTCTTGATATACTAAAGAAACCTTCATGGGTACCATTTACCAAAATAGAGATTCGTGGACTAGAGATGCATTCATAGATGAAATTAATTCATTGTTTCTCAAAGCCAAAGGCTTTTATAAATTTACAAAGGAATTGTCAGTCTACTTTTTTGTATGCCTTCTTGATATCCAATTTAATCAACATACTTTATTTCTTATTTTTGTGTATAATGTGTATCACTTCTTGTGCTATAATTCATCCCCTAAGAAGTTCCAACACTCTTGGTAAAAGAATACAGGGAACCCATCTACTCTTGGTGCTTTGTTTTGATGCATTTGTTTTACTGCTATTTCAATTTCAAACTTTATGAATTTATCTTTTAACTTTCTATTATGTTCATTTGTTATTATTTTTGGGATGTTGGATAGTATTTTCTTTTGAGCTATTAGGTTTGATCCCTCCTAATTGTTAAGAATATTTTGATAAAAACTCACTATTTATTTATCTATTTCTATTGGATCTTCCAAAGTCTCCCCTTCTTCATTTTAAATCTAGGTGATCCTATTTATGTTCCTTATTTGTTTGGTGCTATTACGGAAGAATTTTGTATTTTTGTCACCTTCTCTAGCCATATCACTAGATTTTGCCTCCATAATATTTCTTCTTTGGCTAGAATGTCTTTATATTTTCTTTACAATTCTTTTTCATGTATATACTTTTCTCAATCCATTCCTTTTTCTATTACTTCATTGTATACTCTTTCAATTTCCTCTTCCATCTTCTCTTTTAATTCAAATATGCTTCCAAATCATCCTTTAGTTCATTTTAGTATTTATTTTTTTATAGCTTTCAGCTTTGATATGAAACAAAAATGTCTTTGATCCTTGGAGTTTTTCTTCTTTCTACCATTTTTCTATTTTTGGGATGAAGTTTTCATCCTTCAACCACACTTTTTTGAATTTGAATGGACATTTTTGGGTCTTTTTTCTTCATTAATTACTAATTCCACTAGGAAGTGACCAAAATTAGAGATTGGAAGGATTGTTGAATTGATGGTGTAAGGGAAAGCACCAATTTTCCTTTGAAGAAGAATCTGTCAAGTTTTTCTTCAATATTACTGAAGTCCAATCTCCTATTATTCCATGTAAAGGAGCTATTTTTTTTTTTTAATTTCTAGAAGATTATTGTGATTTACCCTATTTATAAAATCTATCAATGATTGTGCTTTCGTAGTGATACTTCTATTTTTTTCTAATACATCCAATATTGTGTTGAAATCTCCTCCTATTAAGGATGTTTCATTGGGATAATTGCTTAGGAATGCTTTTATTTCTTCCCATACTTCATGTTTCTTTTTTTTTGTATGGGTCCATATACATTGATCAATATAAAGCTCAATTTATTGTCTAGGCTTTTTATAAAGCCACTCTGCCAATATTTGTGACTACCCATTTTGTCATATGTTACTCTTCTTGTGTTCCATAGTAGTCTCAACCCTCTTGATGCTCCCTCAAATTCCACCATCTCTAAATGCCAACCACCTATCCTTTTAAACTATTTTATCTCTTGTTTATTTAGTTTGGTCTCTTGCAACATTATAATTTATGTTTGTAATGAGAAGATGTAGCATTTAATTATACATTGTTTGTTAGAGGCATTCATGCCCCTAACATTCCATGTTATGAGTTTCATTAAATTCTTTCGAAAGGAACTTCTCCTTCTTTGCATTTAGTAGCGATGTGATCTTTATTTGATCATGTGTTATTCCATGTCTTAGTCTCAGTTCTGCAAAGGTTTTCCTTCCCCTTTTCTTTGTCAATTTTGCACAATCTAAGGATTATATACCTTGATATGTTTGTGTTATGCCCAAATTTTCATTATTTGGTTTTCTTGTTATATGGTAACATACCAATATTCACATCCTATTCCTCTTTTTTTGTATCTTTTGTATCCATTGTTTCCAAAAAAATTCAATTAGTTGTTATTTTTTAAGGGATTCTTTAACATTCTCTTCCTCTTCTTCTTGGTTTAAACCCATCATGTCGTAAACTACTTCTAACTCCAAGGGGATTTCATATTTATCATTATTATCAGTCGTGTGGTTTTTTACATCTTCTTTCTCCTCTCCATTAGTGTTCTTAGATATTTTAATACTTTCCTTAAATGGATGTTTTTTATTCATTCCTCCCCCCATTTGATCCAAAATGGCTATATGCTCTTCTACTTCTTCTTGAAATACCTTTGTGTCATCTAGAAGTTGTTGAAGAGTTAATCTGTTGTGCTCTATGAATTTTTTCCTTTCTGCATTAGACCTTGGTTTCTTTTGGGTTGTGGGGTTTGGATCTTTAGATTCAATGTTTTGTTTCTTCACCAAAGTTTCCACCACAAACCCTTCAATCTCCAAATGAATTTTATGAACACCTCTGAGGATGTATTAGGTTTTTTTAATTTGATCTTATTAGGTTTATGCCTTATTTTAAAAATATTATCGCTTTCATCAATTATGCCATTATAGAAAGATGGTTTAATGATCCATTTTTCTTTTTTTTGTTATTATTTTTAGAGGATCTAAATGTTTTACCTTGGATTCAATATTTAAGAGGAATTAAATTATTTTATTTGGTCCTTCTGTGCTATACCTTAACAACCTAGAAAGGATCCCATACTATTTCCTATTGTTTCTAATAATTTAGGAAAGTAATATTCTATTGGGAGTGTCCCATGTTTTACCTGTTTTGGGAATTTTTATGGTTCGTATGCATTAGGATTAAAATTTGGGATCCATTATATAAAGTGGAAGCAATATCTTTTAAAAATTCTTATGTTTCCATATAAGTTTCTTGTTTAATGTGTATCACTTCTTGTGCTATAATTCATCCCCTAAGAAGTTCCAACACTTTTGGTAAAAGAATGCAGGGAACCCATCTGCACCTGGTGCTTTGTTTTGATGCATTTGTTTTACTGCTATTTCAATTTCAAACTTTGTGAATTTATGTTTTAACTTTCTATTATGTTCATTTGTTATTATTTTTGGGATGTTGGATAGTATCTTTTGCTGAGTCGTTAACTCACTAGTTCTTTATCTATTTCTGTAGGATCTTCCAGAGTCTCCCCTTCTCCATTCTTAATCTAGGTGATCCTATTTATGTTCCTTATTTGTTTGGTGCTATTACAAAAGAATTTTTATTTTTGTCACCTTCTCTAGCCATATCACTAGATTTTGCCTCCATAATATTTCTTCTTTGGCTAGAATGTCTTCATATTTTCTTTACAATTATTTTTCATGTATATACCTTTCTCGATCCATTCCTTTTTCTATTACTTCAATGTTTACTCTTTCAATTTCCTCTTCTATCTTCTCTTTTAATTCAAATATGCTTCCAAATCATCCTTTATTTCATTTTAGTATTTATTTTTTTATAGCTTTAAGCTTTGATATGAAACAAAATGTCTTTGATCCTTCTTTCTACCATTTTTCTATTTTTGGGATGAAGTTTTCATCCTTCAACCACATTTTTTTGAATTTGAATGGATATTTTTTGGGTCTTTTTTCTTCATTAATTACTAATTCCACTAGGAAGTGACCAAAATTAGAGATTGGAAGGATTGTTGAATTGATGGTGTAAGGGAAAGCACCAATTTTACTTTGAAGAAGAATTTGTCAAGTTTTTCTTCAATATTACTAAAGCCCAATCTCCTATTATTCCATGTTAAGGAGCCATTGTTTTTCTTTATTTCTAAAAGATTATTGTGATTTACCCAATTTCTAAAATCTATCAATGATTGTGCTTCCTTAGTGATACTTCCAATTTTTTCTAATACATCCAATATTGTGTTGAAATCTCCTCCTATTAAGGAGGTTTCATTGCGATAATTGCTTAGGGATGCTTTTATTTCTTCCCATACTTCCTGTTTCTTTTTTTTGTATGGGTCCATATACATTGATCAATATAAAGCTCAATTTATTGTCTAGGCTTTTTATAAAGCCACTCTGCCAATATCTGTGACTGTCCATTTTGTCATATGTTACTCTTCTTGTGTTCCATAGTAGTCTCAACCCTCTTGATGCTCCTTCAACTTCCACCATCTCTAAATGCCAACCACCTATCCTTTTTTAAAACTATTTTATCTCTTGTTTATTTAGTTTGGTCTCTTGCAACATTATAATTTATGTTTGTAATGAGAAGATGTAGCATTTAATTATACATTGTTTGTTAGAGGCATTCATGCCCCTAACATTCCATGTTATGAGTTTCATTAAAGTCTTTCAGAAAGTAACTTCTCCTTCTTTGCATTTAGTAGCGATGTGATCTTTGTTTGATCCTATGTTATTCCATATCTTAGTCTCAATTCTGCAAAGGTTTTCCTTCCCTTTTCTTTATCAATTTTTCACAATCTGAGGATTCTTTACCTTGATATGTTTGTGTTATGCCCAACTTTTCATTCTTTGGTTCTCTTGTTATATGGTAACATACCAATAGTCGCATCCTCTTCCTCTTTTTCTATATCTTTTGTATCCATTGTTTCCAAAAAAAATTCAATTAGTTGTTATTTTTCAAGGGCTTCTTCAACATTCCATTCCTCTTCTTCTTAGTTTAAACCCATCATGTCGTAAACTGCTTCTAACTCCAAGGGGATTTCATATTTATCATTATTATTAGTCATGGGGTTTTTTGCATCTTCTTTCTCCTCTCCATTAGTGTTCTTAGATATTTTAATACTTTCCTTAGATGGATGTTTTTTATTCATTCCTTCCCCACTTGATCCAAAATGGCTATCTGCTCTTCTACTTCTTCTTGAAATACCTTTGTGTCATGTAGAAATTGTTGAAGAGTTAATCTTTTGTGTTCTATGAATTTTTTTCCTTTCTGCATCAAACCTTGGTTTCTTTTGGGTTGTGGGGATTGGATCTTTAGATTCAATGTTTTGTTTCTTCAGTAGAGTTTCCACCGCAAACCATCTAATCTCCAAATGAATTTTATGAACACCTCTAAGGATGTATTAGGCTTTACGAATTTGATCTTTTTATGTTTATGCCTTATTTTTAAAAATATTATCACTTTGATCAATTATGCCATTATAGAAAGATGGTTTAATGATCCATTTTTCTTTTTTTTTGTTATTATTTATAGAGGATCTAAATTTTTTACCTTGGATTCAATATTTAAGAGAAATTAACTTCTTTAATTTGGTCCTTCCTACTATACCTTAACAACCTAGAAAGGATCCCATACTATTTCCTATTGTTTCTAATATTTTAGGAAACTAATAGTCTACTGGGAGTGTCCCATGTTTTACCCGTTTTGGAAATTTTTATAGTTTGTATGCACTAGTATTAAAATTTGGGATCCATTATATAAAGTGGAAGCAATATCTTTTAAAAATTCTTATGTTTCCATATAAGTTTTTTGTTTAACTTCTTTGTTTATGCAAATTATAAATAAGAAACCATTTTATAGGGTAGAAATACTTGTTTCGGAAAATTCATTTCCCACCATGCTATGATACTTTGAATCGACTCATCATGCCCGTTTCAGACTACCGAGACTCCCAATTCTAAGTATTTCTCGTAGATTGGTTGCATTGTATCCATGTTGATTTGTGGAGCTTTCCACATTTTATGAGCCCATTGATTTTTGCCCAACAGGATTTTGTTTGCGCCTGAAACAAAGCTTGGGATTTTTATCAAGTCCCAATCTGGCGTCTGGTCTTCCTTGATTGTACTATATTCCCAATATTTAGATTAAACTTTTAAAACTATTTATATCTTTAAATTATATATATATATATATATATATATATATATATATGTATATATGTATATATGTATATATATATATCTGTATATATGTATATGTATATATCTGTATATATATATATGTATGTATATATATATATATATATATATATGTGTGTGTGTATATATATATATATATATGTATATATATATATATATATATATATATATATATAAATATATGTATATATATATGTATATCTATATATATATATATATAGATATATATATATATAAATATA